>MU968411.1:22268273-22345877 GCA_034641835.2 Pinus albicaulis
GACAAAATTAATTCCTAAATGAAAATGTGCCACTATACTAGTCAAACAAACAATGAACTATTGATCATGAAACCCATTACCCTTGCTGCTGTCTAAATACAAAAGAAACTGTGCTCAAAGAAATCCAAGAATTGCAAGCAAATTAAAGCTAAAATCAAATTACATCAACTCATATTCTGACCCCTCACCATTAGTCTCGCTATGGCTTTCGGAGGTAATCATAAACAACTTGAGAAATCTGATATCTAATTTGCAGAAAAATAAACTAATATCAAATTACACACTCATACTTCAATCCCTCACCATTAGTCTCGCTATGGCTTTAGGAGGTAACTGATAATGACATGAGCAATTTAATATCTAACTTGCAGAAAAATAAACTAATATCAAACTACACACTCATATTTCAATCCCTCACCATTAGTCTCACTATGGATTTCGGAGGTAACTGATAATGACATGAGTAATTTAATATCTAATCTAACTAATAAAGCAAATGTACAAAACTGAAATAAATAAAACAGTGCTGGAATTAAAAGCTAAGAAAAATAAATCAACAGAAGGACAAGACTGATTCCATGTCATTAGTCATTGTAAAACTATGTGCAAATGCCCGGGCTGCCTACTGTAATCTGGAACAAAGACACTGATCAGTTAACAGTAGTATAAAGCATGAAAAATTATGGACATAAATAAAACGTTAATACCATAAGAGATGTAATATATACACGTGAATAACTATGGCATAATGAACGTAAGGAAATAAAGCATGAAACTATACAACAATAAACAAAACCTCGGCGTGTGCAGGGGCCCTCTACACAATCCTCGGGCAACAGCTATCAACCACGAATTATGCTTATGAACAGAGTCTTCTCATGTATTCAAAACGCAGTCATAACAAGGAAATAATGTCACGGCACAGTGGGCTTTCTTTTCAGCAAAATTACATTACAGAAGCTAGCTACTATGCGTATGAGAACACATTATTTATAATAGAGGATGACATAACTACTTTCCTACAATCTGCGCTGATAAAAGACACGTGAACAACCACGTCCAGAAATCTAGCATTATGGCTGCCGTGAAGATTAAATCTATGGAGGGTGGCCGTTGGATTCAGCTTATGGAGTAGTTCACAGGTGTTGATATGTCCCTTGAGATTTAGGAACGGCCACGCAAGTCTTCACGTGGTGAAAAATGGAGTTCTGTCACCGTAGGACTCTTAGGTTGACCACCGCTTGACTACCTTTGACCACGACCTTCTTTGGTGAATTCGACTGAGCCAATAGGACTCGGTCCATATCCATGTCATTTCCAACTTGCCCATGTGGCTTGATTTGCCTGAAGACACCTGCAATATAGACTTTAACAAAATGGCTGCGGAAAGTTGAAGCAGCTGCGGAAAGTGACAAGATTCCGCAACTCAATGAGAAAAAATCTAATTCAAATAGCAGACACAAAACATAGTTAAAAACCACTTTAAATGCTCTTTTATGATTAATATGCAATGATGTTGATGACTTAGGAGGTCTAGGTAAATGGAAAAGTCTAGAAAGGTGTATAGGAAAGATGCAAGTTTGGGACTCAACATACCCCCACTGTGAAGGTGTTGCATGTCCCCATGCAACCAAAATTTTGATCATCCTCCTTCAATTCATATGCCCTGATACCTCTGCCAGTACATTCAGTCCTCTTCTCCTCTTTCTTGGTGCTGCTAACATCCTGGGCTTCTTCATCAAGCATCTGAATTTGAGATTAATCAGTGCTCTACTTATCTTCTTGCATTTCTTCTTCAATTTCCTATTCTTTTTGTGCCACAGTCCCAGATGTAGCATAGTGTTGTCATGAATGATCTTGTCCAATCTTCTTTGCTCCTTTAATGCTTCATTTTCATTTTTAATATGTCTATTTAAAACCTCCAACTCAAAGACTTCTTGTTTCAACGATTGGACTAGAGCTTCTTGTGCTGTGTGAGGCTGAGTGGATGAAGTGCTGGGATCCGTGGCTATTCTTTCTAAGGATTCTATGTAATCACACACCTCTTGCTACTTTGGATCTATCTCGGGTGTCGTTTTCCTTGGCTGTCCCCAAAATGTTGTGGAGGAGAATTGACTTCAAAATCTGGCCGAAAAGGACTCATGTCAACATCTTGAGGACTAGTTTCAACGTTTGGCTGAGAATGAGGTGGACTACGGCCAGCTGGAGTTTGTTCAGGTGTTCCTCCTCCCAAATCAATAAAATGGGGTCCTTTTTTTTGTGCTTTCCTCCACTTTCCTTTAAGCCCGGTGCTTCTTCTTACATGTTGTGGACTACTGTCTTTTTCCTTCTGTTTTTCTTTTCCTTTCTTTTTGGCCATAGCTGACTGTTCCTGAAGGTGAATTAGTCTCTCAGAAAATACTTGATGCTCTTCTTCTGAGGAAGGGGTTTGATGCACAGCCTCAATGCTTCTTTTCTCTTTTGATTTTGTTGGCTTTTTACCCTCAGTCTTTTCCTTCCTCCTTTTAGACAGTCTTTCTTCTCTACTAGTTCTTTCAACTGTGTTAGTAGGAGTGCTTTGAGTTTTATCACCCGTTCTCTTTCTTCTACTTCTTTTTGATGTACTGCCTTCAGGGGTTTCTTGGGGTTCTTCAAAGAAATTTCTAATTAAAAACTGCTCCCAGGTGTCCTTTTTCTCCTTTAATTGTTTTTCTATCAAGATTTTCACGAGACCATGGTGATACAAATGTGGTTCTACGTCCCCCAGATGCTTTTGGACGGTTACAGACATCTTTTTCAAACTGTTTAGTAAAAAGTATGGCAGATTGAGGGTCTGGTTGTCTAGGAAATTCATCAACAGTTGGGTATGATACATGTACATTGATCCAAAACGTCCCTCACAGGTGATAAACTTTTGAATAACCAACAGTAAACTGGCCCACTCTTCTTTTAAAGCATGGACATGAATTCCCTTTTTGAAAATGGTGACATCCATACCTGGGTTACGTAGGATCACTCTCCAGGTTTCCTCGCCAATGCTCTTGTTCTTGAACCAACGTTCACCTTCTTGAGGGAGTTCTGTAGCAGCTGCTATGGATGCCTCAGTCACTGTAAATTTGAGGTCCCCAATTTCCACCTCCAGACCGTTGAAAGACCTCGCAAAAGCTTTTGTTACCTCCTTATTGTAGCCTTTAAACTTTTGAATAAACCGAAGCCATTTTGCCTTTTTCAATATGTCTTTGACTTGCGGGTATCCTTCCATAAATTTGGGTCCCTCTGGTTCTGTCCTCAACAACCGACCCATCCTTCCTTCTGTTCTTTAAAACTCGTCTACGTGAGGAGGGTTTAGCGGAGGTAAGACGGCTGAATTAGCGGAAATGAACAGGGTTTATGAAGGAGACCAGTGACTGTAAGCGGATATCAGAGAATAGGTACACGGAATGAAGCGGAACAGAGAACAAAATGGGGTGAAGGCTTATGTGAGCATGGTGGAAATGCAGTCGTGAGGTCAATAGAACAGTAGGGGGAGTAAAGTGCATCCGGCAGTATTTAAAATTGGGTGGCTGCAGAGTAGACGCAAGCACGTTTATGAAACGGCTGCGGATTTTGTGCGGCTGAGAGAAGCCGTAGTCAAATCAACCACGTTCCATAATTACAGGTGGAGTATCAAAGTATAGCCAAACACGAGTGAAGACCGGAGGCTTGATTATGAGGCCGTTTAAAAATGAATGCAAGGATTGTGGGGGAATCGTATAGAGATCGTGGAACGGTTATGGAGTTATCAACGCAATCATTTCATATAATGGAGCTATGGTTTATAACTATGTAAAAATGTGCTTGAATGCCATTTGAAATAAATTTCTACTCATACCTTGGAATTCTTGCCATTTTTCATTGGTCTTCAATCAGTTGCTCCTCGCTGATGCTTTTGAATGCCTCATGTCTTCATAATATGTCCTCATACCTGCATTTGATTTCATGATTGTTGAACTAACATCTGACTGTAAATTTTTGAAAAATAGAGTGGTGGCTGCAGAAACTGCTTCTGGCTGCGGAAACTGGTGTCAGCTGCGGAAACTGACACAACAATTATTTGGGTGAATGGAGATGGATAGATGATAACTGACTGAATGAAAATGGTCATGAAAGAAAATTTTTATTGGTGAAATTAAATGAAATAGATGAAATGGAGTGAAATGAAATGAAGTGGAGTGGAATGAAGTGGAATGAAGTGGAATGAAATGGAGTGGGTTGTCATAAAACTTGTGAAATGAGAGAGAGAGGAAATTTTTTTGGAAAATATAGGGTGTCAGGTGTTCCTGATTTTCACCCTACATTTTCTGTATAAGACTGCCAATCAATGATTGGTTTTCAGGCTTATACAATTATTTTTTTTTTTTTGAAACTGAAAAGAACAAAGGCTAGGCTGGTGGAGAAGAAGGATTCTTCTTCACCAGCCTTATTGCAGAATTATCTTGAAACATTTTGACAAATTCCTCTTTTGAGAGTGGCTTATGATAGATCTTTAATCTGTGGCCATTCACAATAAGAGGAGTTTGAGATTCATCAATGGTCTTGATTCTTACCGCTCCATTGCTAAAGATCTTGTCAATCTCATATGGCCCAAGCCAATGAGTCTGAAATTTTCCTTTAAAATATTTAAACTTTGAATCAAATAGCAATGCCCAATCTCCTTCTTGAAACTTCTTCTCTTTGATGTATTTTTCATGCCATTTAGCTCTTTGATATTGAACTAAATCAGTTCTTAGAATTGCCTCTTGTCTGATCTCATCTAGCTCATTCAACTGCTCCATTCTATGCTTTTGGGCTTCTGATAGATCCATCCCCAACTGAACTGCCATCTTGAAGGTTTTGACTTGGAACTCAATGGGGAGAAGGACTTCTTTCCCATAAACAAGTTCATAGGGAGAATGTCCTGTTGTATTTCTCCATGTAGTTCTGTAGGCCCACAAGGCTTCAGGAAGCCTTTCTGCCCAATCTCTTCCGTGTAGATGAACAGTTTTGGTGATGATACTTTCGAGAACTTTGTTTGTAGACTCCACTTGACCATTTTCTTGCGGATGGTAAGGAGTAGATCTTTTGTGCTTGATTTTGTATTCTTCCATCAACTTCTCCACCAGGTTGGATGTGAATTGGCTTCCCTGATCTGTCACAATTTTTCTTGGAACACCAAAGCGAGTAAAAATATCCTCATAAAGAAAATTAACAACTGAATTTTCAGTAGCAGACACTAATGCTTTGGCTTCCACCCATTTAGTAACATAATCAGTACAAACCAATATATAATTCTTTTGCTTATATGGTGGATTAATAGGTCCAATGAAATCTAAAGCCCATTTTTCAAAGGGTTCGATGAGTACCTGTGGTTGCAATGGCATTTCATTTGAAAGGGTAGGTTTCCTTACTCTTTGGCAGCTGTCACACCTTTTGACATATTGTTTTGCATCTTTGAAGAGGGAAGGCCAACAATATCCTAAAGAGAGGATTTTATAGGCTGTCCTTTTGTCAGCAAAGTGTCCGCCGCATGGTTCATCATGACATGCCTTGAGGATATCAGGCATTTCATCTTCCCTGACACATCTTCTAATCACAAGATCTGGCCCTGTTTTAAACAATTCGTTAGAAATCCATGAATATTTTGAACTCTCCTGAATAATTTTTCGTTTTTCACTTGGAAATAAATGTGAAGGCAGTTTCCCTATAACCAAATAGTTAGCAATATCTGCATACCAAGGAGTCTTAATAGTTACTGCAAACAAGTATTCATCAGGAAACTTATCCTCTACAGGAGAATCTTCTTTAGTATTCTCAATCCTAGACAAGAAATCAGCTACTGTATTTTGTTTTCCTGGTCTATCCAACACAGTAATATTGAATTCTTGCAAAAGTAAGAGCCATCTTGTCACTCTTCCATTAGTAACAGGTTTGTTCATTAAATATCTAATTGCAGAATGGTCAGTATGAATAAAAGTTTCATAGCCTGTTATATAATGTCTAAACTTATTGATTGCATGAACAACAACTAAAAACTCTTTTTCAGTTACAGTATAGTTCAACTAAGTGGGAGTCAAATTTTTACTGGTATAGTAAATGGCATAAGGGACTAAATCCTTTTGACCCAACATAGCTCCTAGAGCTGTATCTGAAGCATCTGTAGAAATATGGAAAGGAAGTTTCCAATTTGGTCCTCTCAAGATAGGTGCTTCAGATATTCTTGTTTTCAAAGTTTCAAAGGCCGATTGACAATCAGGATCCCATTTGAATTCAAAGTCTTTTGTAAGCAATTTGAAGAGTGGAGATGCTATTTTAGTGAAGTTTTCTATAAATCTTCTATAGTAACCAGTAAATCCTAGAAAACTTCTAACATCTCTTTGACAATTTGGAATAGGCAACTTGGAGATGACTTCAACTTTTGATCTATCAACCTTAATCCCATCTCCTGAAATATGATGCCCCAAAACAATACCTTCAATAAACATCATAAAGAATTTTTCATGGCTTAATGAAAGGTTTGTTTCTTTACATCTTATAAGAACTTTTTCCAAATTTTCTAATGCCTCTTCAAATGAATTACCATAAACCGTAAAATCATCCATATAAACCTCTACACAATCATGGATTAGATCAGAAAAAATTCCTAGTACTGCTCTTTGGAATGTTGCGGGTGCATTACATAACCCAAAAGGAAGCACTCGATAGGCAAAAGTCCCCCATGGACAGGTAAATGTGGTCTTATCTTGATCTTCAGGTGCTACCTAAATTTGATTATAGCCACTAAAACCATCCAAAAATGAAAAGTACTTTTTGCCTGCTAATGTATCTAATACCTTATCGATAAAGGGCAAAGGAAAGTGATCCTTCAAATTTGCTTTGTTCAATTCCCTGTAATCAATGCATACCCTCCATTTACCATTCTTTTTAGGTACTATAACCAAAGGAGAAACCCATCGGCTATCTGAAATTGGATAAATGAAGTTTACATTGAGTAGTTTTTGGAGCTCTTCTTTCACTATCTCCCTAAGGTTTGGATTCATCCTTCTCTGAGGTTGTCTGATTGGTCTACTGTTTTCCTCAATATAGATATGATGGATGCAAGTCTTAGGATCAATAGCTTTCATATCAGTATACTCCCATGCAAATGCAGTAGAATGTTTTTGCAATATTTTGGTTAGTTCTTCCTGTTGTGACTTTTCCAAATTTTTGTTGACATTCAATGTTTTTCCTAGAAAAATATCAATGGTAGAACTACTGAACTCTTCCATAGAGTAAAGAGACATTTTTCTAGATGATAAATATTCAATGTCAGATTCCAACTGAAATTGTGTGGGTTCATATTCTAAATATGTCTCAAAATTTTCTAATGTGTTCAGAATTTGACTATCCTCACTGATTTCAGAAATGGTAAAGACAGGTTGTATAGTGTCCTCATCATCGACCCATTCATTGTCTCCTACTTCTGTGATTTCTTTTGATGGAGGATACAAATTGAATTTCTTTGTCGAATTACCATTAGAAATGTACATATCCCCAGATCTACAACTAATGAAAGCATCAGCTGTGGCTAGCCAAGGTCTTCCTAAGATAAGTGGGTGTCCTCCTAGATTACTCTTGGGAGTCAAAATCATAAAATCTACCGGATATTCCCAAGAATCTAAGGAGACTGAAATATCTTCTAATACACCATCTGGTTTAATAATTGATCGATCTGCAAGTTGCAGTAAAGTAGGTGTAAAGAGAAGGTTAGGAAGTTTTAGCTGGTCCATAGTCTGTCTACTCATAATGTTGATAGCAGCCCCTAAGTCAATCAATGTGTTTGGAATTTCTATCCCATTTATATGTGTCTTGACAATTGGAATTCCTAGATCTACATACTTCTGCATGGTAATTTTTCCCATCATGATATCTGCAATTTTTCCTACCAGGTGGATTCTTCTTGTGTCTTTTAGTTTCCTTCCTGGCCTTTTGAGACTCAACTCCTTTATTGTTTTTGCTAGAATAGGAATCTCTCTAATGGCTTGTAGCAAGGGAATCTTGATACAAACATTCTTTAATTCATCTATAAAATCATAGTTAGGAAACAAGATTTGTTTTTCCACCCCTTTATCAATTTGTAATCTTTCAGGGAAAGGAGGTGTGGATGAAGATGCAGGTTGCTCAACTATAGGAGTTGTGGGGGTTAACTTTTCTTTCTCTTTTTGAATGTTTGAGTTTTGAAGAGATGCTTCCTCAGAACCCTTATTGACTTTAAGAGAGTCATCCTTAGAGGTATCTTGCTCTTGGACATCTATAGAAGGTTTTTCTAAAACTCTACCAGACCTGAGTTGTACATCATTGAGAGGAACAATCATATAGGTAGGAAATTGTTGTCCTTCTATCATGTAAGTATTCTGAGGATTTTTATTGTTAGGATTTGGCAATCGCTGAGCTGGAAGTTGATTTGCCTTTTGTTGGAATGGAAGCATGAGTTGAGGATTTGGATTTTGTTGAGAAGGTTGTTGTTGTGGAAATGGTAATGGAAGTTGTAGATTTGGTTTTGGAAGTTGTGAAAATTGAACTCTTGGCTCTAGCTATAAACCTTCCCCTAGAATCTCTTGCTCTATGCATGTCATTTTTTTTATTTTTAAGTTGGGCTAATAATTCTCTTTCTGATCTTCCAGGTCACACTAGGTGCAAGAAGAGAGCATACTTAAGAAATTATTGAACCAATAACTCTCTTTTCTGATCCTCCAGATCACACTAGGTGTAAGAGGAGAGCATACTTCAAGAAGTTATCAATTTTTCCCTTCTTTTTATTGTTTTTTTTTTTTAAGAAATTGGCTACCTAGTTACACTTCCCCGGCAACGGCGCCAAAATGTTTGGTCAATTTAGTGTGTCCTAAATTTCTACATTAATTTTTCAATCCGGGATTCGTAAGCTGACGAAGTGTGGCGCACTATATGTGCAAGATAACCTATCTCTTACTTTTTGTCGTTTTTGGGTTTTTTATTTATCTTGGGGGTTTTTATCTTGGTTGGTTTCCTAATGTGAGATGGAAATTCTAAAAGACAAGTATGAATATAAATGTTCAAGGCAATGATGTCCTTTATAATGATTTCCCAAACTTCAAACTTCAAAAGGGTTTTAAAACATGCAATGACAAAATTAATTCCTAAAAGAAAATGAAAATGTGCCACTATACTAGTCAAAAAAACAGTGAACTATTGATCATGAAACCCATTACCCTTGCTTCTGTCTAAATACAAAAGAAACTGTGCTCAAAGAAATCCAAGAATTGCAAGCAAAGTAAAGCTAAAATCAAATTACATCAACTCATATTCTCACCCCTCACCATTAGTCTCGCTATGGCTTTCGGAGGTAATCATAAACAACTTGAGCAATCTAATATCTAATTTGCAGAAAAATAAACTAATATCAAATTACACACTCATACTTCAATCCCTCACCATTAGTCTCGCTATGGCTTTCGGAGGTAACTGATAATGACATGAGCAATTTAATATCTAACTTGCAGAAAAATAAACTAATATCAAACCACACACTCATACTTCAATCCCTCACCATTAGTCTCGCTATGGCTTTCGGAGGTAACTGATAATGACATGAGTAATTTAATATCTAATCTAACTAATAAAGAAAATGTACAAAACTGAAATAAATAAAACAGTGTTGGAATTAAAAGTTAAGAAAAATAAATCAGCAGAAGGACAAGACTGATTCCATGTCATTAGTCATTGTAAAACTATGTGCAAATGCCTGGGCTGCCTACTGTAATCTGGAACAAAGACACTGATCAGTTAACAACAGTATAAAGCATGAAAAATTATGGACAGAAATAAAATGTTAATACCATAAGAGATGTAATATATACACGTGAATAACTATGGCATAATGAACGTAAGGAAATAAAGCATGAAACTATATAGCAATAAACAAAACCTCGGCGTGTGCAGGGGCCCTCTGCACAATCCTCGGGGAACAGCTATCAACCACGAATTATGCTTATGAACAGAGTCTTCTCATGTATTCAAAACACAGTCATAACAAGGAAATAATGTCACGGCACAGTGGGCTTTCTTTACAGCAAAATTACATTACAAAAGCTAGCTACTATGCATATGAGAACGCATTATTTATAACAGAGGATGACATAACAACTTTCCTACAATCTGCGCTGATAAAAGACATGTGAACAACCACGTCCAGAAATCTAGCATTATGGCTGCCGTGAAGATTAAATCTATGGACGGTGGCCGTTGGATTCGGCTTATGGAGCAGTTCACAGGTGTTGATATGTCCCCTGAGATTTAGGAATGGCCATGCAAGTCTTCACGTGGTGAAAAACGGAGTTCTGTCACCGTAGGACTCTTAGGTTGACCACCGCTTGACTACCTTTGACCACGGCCTTCTTTGGTGAATTCGACTGAGCCAATAGGACTCGGTCCATATCCATGTCATTTCCAACTTGCCCATGTGGCTTGATTTTCCTGAAGACACCTGCAATATAGACTTTAACAAAATGGCTGCAGAAAGTTGAAGCAGCTGCGGAAAGTGACAAGATTCCGCAGCTCAATGAGCAAAAATCTAATTCAAACAACAGACACAAAACATAGTTAAAAACCACTTTAAATGCTCTTTTATGATTAATATGCAATGATGTTGATGACTTAGGAGGTCTAGGTAAATGGAAAAATTCTAGAAAGGTGTATAGAATTTTAGTTGGAATTCACCCTCATCATATGCATGGTGTCATCAATGTTGGTATCTGTGTGGTACTTGGATAGTGGAGCCTCATTCCACATTACCGACAACAAATAATTCTTCAATAGCTTGGAGGAGAAGGATCTCCAAATGCACATCAAGATTAGTGATGATGGGAGGTATAACACTACTGGGATTGGTATAATTACTTTCCAAAGGGAGTCAGGTAAACCCCTCACACTAAAGTATGTCATGCATGTACCTGGATTAAAGAAGAATATGGTTTGTTTTACTATTTTGGAAGATCGTGGATATGATGTGATTTTATGTGAAGGAAAGGTGTTACTTCATCACAAAGCCACGGGACAGGTGAAAATGGTTGGGGTTCAAGTGAAGAACATATACAAACTTGATGTAGATGATTGTGCAACATTGAGCAGTAAAGTAGAGAAGGTGGAAAGCCGAGACATCGGTGAGTTATCAAATAGGAGGTTGGGCCATCTACACCACAACGCTTTGGGGATTATGCAAAAGATTTTTATGGGGCTTCCAAAGGGTACACTTGTGGAGAGAGACACATGCAAAGGGTGTACTATGGGGAAGTATATAAAGGCCACCTTTCATGATAAGGAAATTTGAGCATCGACAATCCTTTAGAGATTTCACTCAGATATCTGTGGACCATTCTCAACAACTTCCACAACAAAGCACATGTATTATGTGATTTTTGTTGATTATTTTCTTCATGCAAAATAAATATTAGACATTCTCCAAGTTTTGTGAGTTCAAGGAACTTTTCGAAAAAGATATAGGGAAGAAGGTGAAGGCTCTGAGGAGAAAAAATGGTGGAAAATACATCTCTAACGAATATAAGAACTTCTGTGTTTCAAAAGGAATTCAAAGATAATTTAATGCACCTCATAACCCACAACAGAATGGGGTTGCAGAAAGGAATAACATAACAATTGTGGGGGAAACACGAGCTATGTTGCATGAGTAGGGCCTACCATTTCATCTGTGGGTGGAAGCATGCAATACAATAGTATTTGTGCAGAATAGAAGTCCTCATCAGAGACTTGGGATGAGTACACCAAAGGAGGATTTTTTAGGTAAGAGACCAAAAGTGTCATATTTTAAAATTTTTGGTTCATATGTTTATTTCCATGTGACCAAATATGCTAGGAAGAAGATAGAGCCAACAAAATATTTGGGGATATTTGTGGGGTACACTGATACACCTCAAAACTACCGGGTGTACTTTCCAACACACAGGATGACAGTGGTCAGAAGATATGTGAATTTTGATAAAGACAAATCCATGCGATTATACATTGAGAGGGAGCTTGAGTCGCATGTAGTCCATGATCTCTTAGCTCCAAAGGATGAACCTTAGGATGTGGAGCAGCCATAAACAGAGGAAAAAAGAGTGGTAGAAACCACTCATGCAGAGCCATCCACCAGAATTTGAAGGAAGCGCACCAGAGAGGCTGAAAGATTATTGTTGGATGTGAGAGATAAAGTGGGAGATCCCACATCACAACGCAGGAAAAGAAGGTCCACAAAGCGGTACACTGGATACATGGATCTTATGAGTGGAGGTATTGAGATAGAACCATCCTCTTTTGAGGAAGCAATACAATAGCCAGTATGGCTTGAGGCCATGGTTGAGGAGTATGACTCCATTATCATAAAAAATGCATGGGAAGTTGTCCTAAGACCAGTGGGGAAGTTAGTGGTAGGATCCAGGTGGGTCTACAAGGTGAAGCAGGAAACACATGGAAGTGTGGAGAAACAAAAGGCTATATTTGTGGCCATAGGGTTCTCTCAGGTGGAGGGGATTGACTATAATGATAATCTTGCACCAATCCCAATGTACTCATCTATTAGATCCATCCTTGCACTCTCAACGCAGATGGGATGAAAAATACATTAGATGGATTTAAAGACAACCTTTCTCAATGGATTTATTGAGGAATAAATGTGCATTGAGTAGATGGAAGGTTTTGAGACCTTGAAAAAGGAGACGCATGTTTGCAAAATCAACAGATCATTGTAGGGGCTGAAGCAAGAACATCGTGCTTGGTACATCAGGATTGACAATTATTTCACCTAGTTGGGCTTCACCAAGAGTGAAGGGGATGCGAACTTATATCATATTGTGGTTGATGGAAAAATTTTGATTATTGTATTTTATGTTGATGATCTGATACTGACAGGTAATGAGAAACTCATAAAGTCTTTTAAAGAGGATATTGCAAGAGAATTTGAGATGAATGACATGGAGATATTGCACTATTTCCTTGGAGTGGAAATATGACAAAGAGATTGGGAGCTATTTTTATCTCAGGGAAAATATTCCAGGGAGATTCTGAAGAAGTTCCACATGGAGGGAAACAAACCCATGGAGAATCCTCTTGCAGGAAACTAGAGGAAGGAGGATGCTACTATTTATAGGTAGCTGGTGGGATCACTCATGTATTTATTGAACACATGACCCAACATATGATACAAAATTAACTAGCTGAGCCAAGCTATGGTTAAGCTGACCAAGATCTTTTGGAAGGTAGGGAAGCATGTGTTGAGATATATTAGGGGCACTACAGAGTAGGGATTATGGTACAAAAGGACAGAGGGAATGAAGCTTGAAGGCTTCACCGATGGAGATTGGGCAAAGAGTTCATCTGATCGGAAGAGCACATCAGGAGGAATCTTCAACATAGGATCAACAACAATTTCTTGGTACAGCAGGAAACAAAGATTAGTTGAACTTAGTTTAGTAGAGGCATAGTACATGGCGGCCAGTCAAGAAGCATGTGAGGCCATCTGGATGAGGAAGATACTTGTTGGTTTGTTTGGTCAATATATGGATCCAACGGTGATACATTGTGATAACAAGAGTTGCATCAAACTCTCAGTTAAACCAGTATTCCATGACAGGTCCAAGCATATTGATATCCAGTATCAAAATCTCAGAGATTATGTTCAGAGGAGGATTAGGATGCAGACATCTTGACGAAGGCATTGGCAAGAAGAAAATTTGAATTCCACAGAGACATTATTGAGGTAGGAGATAATACCTTTCTTGTTGAAAGGGAGTGTTGAAATGGAACCCATCGGGGGCTTCTGATTTAGTTTTCCCTTAATTAAATTAGAAGAGAAATTGCAATTTCATCTCATGAAAACTTGTATTAGTTAACTAAGTCAAAATGATTGAGTTAGCATAGGAAATTCGAGTTGAGGGTCAAAGAGGAGGCATGCAAAATATTTTCCTAATTTTAGAGGGCCGAGTTATAGTTATTTGTGAGTGGTAATAAGTTAACTCAAGAAATTGAGTTAAAATTAGTTTAACTAGTTTTAACTGAGTGATGAGCTAGAGATAGGTTAAGTGAATTAAATTTGATTTAATTCACAATAAGTGATCATTCATTTAACTGATAATTTTCTATAAATAGATGTTACATTTCAGTTCTAAGGAAGGCCCATTTGAGACTGAGGTTAAATGGATGATCGCTATCAATTGTATAATTAGAAAATTGTACAAGTCAGTTATAGAGTCAATTGGAGGCTATTGATGCATTGCACAAAAAAATGGATGGATTATCCAATTTAATAGGGATTTAAATCCTCACGGAATGCGTGAGAAAGGTAGGTTGAGCCGAGGCGGAGAATTGGTTAAGTATTTGTCCGATTTTTCCTAGATCAAAGTGAGTCAGTTGACAGAGTGCATGAGTTCTCTTGAGAGAGAAAGCATTGTATTGTTTCATGATCCTTGACTTTATACAATATACATATAGTAGGGTTTTAGGAAATGTGCTTTCCCTAGATCCATCTTGTGTTGTGAAATTTATTGTCTCTTTTCTCTTACTTTTTATGTGATTGTGCGATCGTGTTTTGTTTCCGCAAATTGTAGAAGGATTAAATATCTTGTTTTAGTACATTATAAGATCAGATTGAATCCTGTTGTTAGATTTTCTACAATTAGCTCAGTAAATTCGAGTTAATGAGTTGGTGTTCAGTTTGCATGTGTTGATTGCTAATTTACAGCAATCTAGTTTAGTTAGTTTATGTTGTACTCAATTAAACTAGTTCCAAAAAGTCAATAGAACTAGTGCATGGTCACTTGCTCAGTGGGACAATAGTTTAACTCAGAGATCATCTAGTTAACTAATGCATGCAACCAAATTAGCTCATGCATGCAAATAATTTGAGTTCCCAAGATGTGGTGGATATTCCAAGGTAGTGTATAATTAATTATATACTAGATTGAGTGCATAGTTTATTGTATTAGTCAGATCATCAAACTTGGGAATTGTGCAATCAATTTGAGGAATTTCCTAAACAATAGGGGCCTAATTTCTCAAGGAATTGTGCAAGGAAATAGGGGCTTAAGCAAAGGTAGAAATTGACTAAGTCTAGGTCATATATTCTCAGTTAGTAGAGAGATAGATTACTCACTTGTAGGTTGTGCTTAGTTGAGAAAAGAAATTGTAATACATCTCTATTCATTAGATTAATGCAAGAAAGAAATGGGGTTTTTAGCAGATTTCTTTCCCGTGGAAAAAATATTGCATGCGTGTGTGTTATTTCTCATTTCATGTTTATGATTGATGCTCTAAATTGTGAATTGAATTCCGTGGAGCAGTAGAGTAGGTTTATGTCTTGTGATTTTGATTAAAAATTCATGAGAAGTTGTAAATCTACATCATAATTTCCACATGATTATCATTGTTATCCATGATAATAAAGTTGATAAATATAAACTCTTTTTTGGCTAGGAGGGGATAACTCGCATATTGTGGAACATTAGATACAACCTTGATGATATAGTGTTAAGTTTAAGTCGTGTGGAACATTTTGTAGTGTTACAATCAGACACTGATTCAAATGAACATCAGGAAGAGAATTTGATTATCAATGTTGTGCCTCTTAACTCTATTCATGCAAACTATGAACTACCTTTGAAAAATTCCCATGCAAACGTCTCCCTGCACTCGTTAGTTATCATTCTTGACTAAGTTTCATCAAGCAAGCAATTACAATCTTCAAGGTGGAATGAACTTGCATGTATGTGTGTTCTTACTAAAATATTACTACACTTTATGGTTTTTTAGTTTGTTTGCAATTCATATGTACATACTCATATGTTTTTCATGTCTATACACAATAGTATTCTCAATATGTTGTTTAAGGAATCACCTTTTCTAGAATTTTTGTCAAGGGTGTCCTAGTTTATGTAGCTGATATGGCGTAGCCACCTTTGGTCACTTTTCGTTAAGAATTTGTCTATTGTGATATACTCTATGGGATTGGTATGGTGAACTCATCTTATTCCAGAATTGTTGAATTTTTGAAGAGATTTGACTGTAATATCTTATGTAATATTTTCAGTTATAAATAGAAATATTTGGACATATTTAAAAAAAATGGTGACCATGCCTATAGTTGATTTTGTGCTTTCATACCATGTCTTATCTATAGAGCACTTTTTAGGCAACTGTGCATTAATTTGCTTATATTTAACATAAGGTAGAGCACTAATTGTTTGATTATTTGGTTGGGTATATGTTATCAATACTTTGATGGTAGTGGTGCAATATCATCTATTGTGGTTGTTCAAAGATTTTATTAGTGATTAACCCTTCCAAGAAGAAGTATTTCAAGTAAATAACTCAAAGCCAAGCTAAACACATTATGACTTGTGGTGAATGGAAAAAAAAAACAGGTTTTATTATGGGCATTTTGCAGTCTTAGTCTTTCCTTTTGGATTGGTGAACGATTTTCAAATATATTTTACCTATAGGATTTTGACAAGGATAAATATAGTCATGAACAAGTGGTAATGAGGTGTGCAAGTGAGGCCCATTGTGGTAGTGTATTTGGTGCAAGGGTGTATGAAATACACTTCTTTAGCAAGCTGGCTACTACCTACACAAGGTCACAAAGAAAAATGATTGCCTAATGTTAGTGGAACAGATTCAACACAATGTAAACTAAGTTTGACGGAAAACTAAGCATACAACACTAAAAAAAAATCAAAACACAAGCTACAAAATACAAAAGATCAATGGAGAAAACATCCTAATAACACAAGTGGAGAGGTCTTCCTTTATTAGGTGCTAGTGGTAAAAAATACACAATGCTAAACACTTGAAGAGGGTCCTTTGAGCTATGGAGCTCAAATACCCAAAACAAGGAGGTCTCTTTCCCTCGAGTTCCTGCAAGTGTCTCTTACCTCTCTCAAAGGATGGTACATCAATATTAAGTGGTGAAATTCTCTCTCTTGGATTGAGATTTTGGTTGGCCAACATATGAGTCCTCCCAATCCCTCTGCTGCTAGACTATGCAAGCTGGTTTTCTATGTAGGAATTTGGACAACACAACAATGTTTCTCCAATTATTCTTCCAACGGCTAGCTTATATAGAAATTGTTTGAATTCCCTCCTCTTCTCTTGGCCCAAGATGGATAGTGAAATAAGAGTGGAGGAGGGATTCTTTTGTGGGTTTCATTTACTCCTCAAGGTGGATCAAATGCGGTTGTCCTTGATAGTACTGGTCAGAGAATCATATTAACCAAGCGTACCAAGTGGTCCTAGATGGTGACATTTCACCATCTTCAGGACCATGCAACTATCGAAGGAATAGCTGCACCGTTTGAAAATTCCTTTGATGCATGCACACTTTCATTTAATTTTCCTTCCGAACCTTAGGAAAAATCAAATTTTAGTTTGCTCTAATATATTTCTTCTTTCAAAATATCCATCTACACCTTATGCTTGACATTTTTAATGTCTTTTTCCTGTACAATTTTCTGGTGTTAACAGTTGCCCCCTAATGTATGTGGCATAACAAGAACTATATAGCTGAAATACATTATGATTTATTTTCTATGTGATCCTTTTGAGAGAGAGAGAGAAAGAGAGAGAGAGAGGGTAACTTGCTTTGGAACAAAGTTGGGATACCCCTTGTCTTAAGTAAAATATACACCATGCTCTATTGGAAACCTGCAAGAGATAGAATGAATAACGTATTTCTACAAGGCGGGCATGTCCCATGCCCGTGATGTCTTTACTAGTTAAGATTATCTGACAGATAGTGGTTCTGTTTATGTCACTTTTGGTAGACCTGCTGCTAGTTGATGATGACGGTTGCTGACACCCTTGGGGGCATTTTTCTTTGAAATAAGGTTAGATATGACGCCCACCTGCATAATCTTGGTATGGCACATTTTTATAAAAATTTCTCATTGTATGCATGGGCATTTCACTGTTGGGTACCTTCCCATGTAAGCATTCCTGAAAGAGATTATTATTGAGTCAAGGGTCTTCGAAGAATTCTGACATAGTGCAACGGTTATGAAGTATGATAACATCTTGGATATGAAAGCTTATGTTGAATTCGAATGTCAAGAGGATCGATGAAATCAATGGGAAATGATGATTCCCATAGTGCCATCCAAGGATGCCCCTATTGAGGTGAGGAGTCATCCAAGGTACTACCTCCTTCTTGGAAAATGGTTGTTGAAGTTGACAAGAAGGAAGCATCAACTGATCAAAATGAGTACTGATGCAAGGGACCAAGGTTTTTGATATAGCAGGGCGTGATCTGATGGGTTAACTAGGAATGATGACGAGAAAGGGCTATCACTAATGATGGTAGTTAAGTGGCTCGAGGTTGGAGTTTTAAATGCAAGTGGCGATAGTCATAACAATTTATGATGAGGAAATCCCTGGAGTTGGTAGGAGATCCAGGGTAGGTGTATGGCTACTATGATTGTCATGGTTGGGTGTGGTAAATAATGTACATCTCCGACCAAGGGTGTTTAGGGACTATTGCTAGGTGAGAAATTTAAATGGATGGGTGGGAGTTCTCTCCTAAAAAATATCTTTGTACACTTGCCAAAAGAATATGAAAGTGGTTTGGATGTACAAGAACGGAGACAGGTGCCCCATAAACATGGATAATCCTTCACTATGGTGTGAGGAGTGCGTTTTTCTGAGGGTGGGGGCCCCATTGGTTGGTCTCGATGCGAGGTCGATGAGCTAGATGAAAATGTTGCAGATGGGCTATGCTCATGAGGGTGTGATAGGCCAAATGTGAAATGCAGTCATGAATTTTTTCTAATCCTCTTGTGGAAAATGGTGGCCTAGGAAAGTGGTATTAACATGTAATGGGTAAAAATTTACTTGATGTTTGATGATGGATGGAAAGAGGAAGTGGTTCCCGGGCTTGGGGTTTTATGGCCATGGCTCCAGAATTTTGGTGTATGGTCTACATGAGTGATGGATGCCATGGAGGGTGAGGCTCTATTGACCTACAAGGGTGTTAATCATGTGGAAGGTGGGGTGATGATAAACATAGTTGGGTAAATGAAACCTATGGTTTTATTTTTCTAAAGAAATCATGTCAGGATATGCAAAGCTTTCTAGGGAAGCATATCATGCTGAGGGTAGAATGATACCTGCTCTTGTACCTTTATTGTTTAGGGTGTATAGTGATTTGGCATGCCTGAAATACCTGCATCTAATACCCCAAGTAAAAGAATATTTTTCATACAAATATATTTGAAATAACTTGAATTTAAATCAATAAGAGATGGCATACCTGAATTGTGTTTTGGAGGCTTTCGCCTAATGGGTGGAATTTCTTGGGGTAGTGCCCATTGACAGGGTTGGCAAGGCATGTACCATAACTTCCGCAATGTTTGTTTTGATTTTATCCAGGGGATATTCATGCTCTCTTTCCAGTGTAATAGGGGTACATGCATCTTCTTTTACTTGAATATTGAGTTGACTACAGAGGTGCCGAAATGCTTGCAACATATGGCATGTTCTTGTGTCATTGTTGTGGCTCGTGCAGATGGTGCATGGAGGAAAGGTACTTAAGAGTAGATGGTGTGAGATCCACTACTACTCTCCATGCAAGATGTGGATGCTTGGAGATGGTTTTTCATTCGTGCATTCTGCGCTTATTCCATCCCCACGTTCTTGGTCTTGGATGGTATGACTCTGTTGGGGAGTCTTGACTCAACGCTTCTTTGGCCGCTCGTAACCTTGACAGGTATTGACAATTCATGGTGTGGTGAAACTACAATCATATGCGGCAGTATTAGCGTGTGATCTTCTCTTATTTAGAGAAATGAATATGTGGTATGGTTGTGACCATGCGAAGACTATCGATGAGTTTCTTAAGTTCCTGGAATTGATTGACCATGTGGTCCTTTCTATTTCATAGAGAACATGGTATTCTTGGTTGGTTTCGTGCCTTGTTAAGAAAATTTGTCTCCTTAGCTTTCCTAGGGTTTTGGTGACAATGGGGAGAAGGCCACATTGCACCTATTTGCCTAGGTTCGAAATCGGTTACATCCAGATATTTGGTGACTAATGAGCGCATGATGTCTAACATAGGTCGAAATCACGAGATGTAAGAATAATGTTGAGCATGATGGTTGTCTTGGAAAGTAAGACAATACTGTTGCTCTTTAGTTTTCCACTCCCTTTGTACCACCTGAGTGATTGGGTACCATTTGAGAAATGATAGTAAATATGGGCATCGAGCGATCAAATGATTGCGTTCGTCACATAGTACGTAGGCTGGGATTGGGCGTGGAGGGTGGTTTGGGGCATGAATCTTACCCCTTGTCGACCATTTTTCTTTCGATGTAAAGAGGATGGACCTGGTTGCCTCATTATCTTAGGTTTTTGAACTTTCTACTGAGTCAAAATCTGATCCATATTCTGCAGCGAGATGGGTGATGGCCCGATGTACAAAATTTAACACCAAATGGAAACAGGGGATGTAGGGACAACGATGAACCATGTGGTTATCTGAACACACTTGAAAAGAATATTGGATTGCTCGTACACCATCTTAGTATGCCAGGTACCATCTTTGAAATAACTCTAGAGCTGCACAGTCAATGACGAAGCAATATCGTTCATTGGAGAGTGCGCAGAGATGGACTGGAGCCTGAGGTTGGTTATGGGAGATAGGTGGTCATCTAGGTGAACATATCTCTTCTGAAATATATAATATGTTCCTTGTTTCTTCTATCCTTTGAGTTTTAGTGATGCTTGTGGATTATGTGTCTGAGTCGGCTAAGTCAGGGTTTTTAGTGATGAAGCGTCGCATGAAATCCAACATAGACTGGAATCGACAGAAGTGGGGAAAATGGTGCACATGGTGGTCTCTCTGAAAAATCTGACATGCATGTCGTCTATTCCAAACTAAGTTTCTTTGGGAAAATTGAGGGATTTGATACCAATGGTTAAATTCCCTTAACTTGGGGCACTGTGTGATTAAGTGATCAGGCTCGTCACATAGTGCCAAATTGGGACATGTTGTATGGCCTCTGTTTTCCATCTCTGGGCAGTTAGGGTGACTGTGTACGAGCAAGATGTAGGTTCCTCTCATACGTACAATATGGTTTTGGGTTCACCTTTGTCTATTTGCATGGATGGCGCTAAGGGGTCCTCTTGGTAAGATTTTTCTAGGGCTTGCAAATAATCCATATATCACGACATCTTCGGGAAGTGATGGGTATAATGCCCATAATGATCGCATATGGCACATGCATGATTGGTGTGTAATGATTTCCATTGGTTGTTCATGGCGTGTTCCTTTTTATGGGAATTCAAGGTCTTGGAATTTATTTCGGTGTGTAGAAGGGGTTTTAATTCCTGTAACTACATGAAAATATTAGTAGGATGACCTATGACATCGCACAATGCACAAGGTTGTAATGCCTTAGGTAACTTGGGGGTTTCAAATTTTTCCCTTTTTGTTATTCTTCTTGGTCATGCCAGTTGGTGCTTCTACACAATGTCTCTTTAATTGCTACAACCTCTTGAGGGGAAATAGGGGTTATACATGCAAAGGTAATTCCTGGGCTTTCCAGCATGGCTGAAGGGACCAAATACCACACGAGTATTTCAAAAACCATATTTGGTAATGCCATAGTTTCCATGACTTGTTTTGATATACAACTAGGCGGGGTCTGTGAAATGGCATATGGTAGGAATGTCGTACAAGTGGCTTCAGAATCCGTACTACTAGTTTCTACATCCGGGCTAGTTTCGGTGTTTGATGAGAGCATCATGTACACTAGTGCCTCCGTGCTTTCTCGGACTTCCCTTGGTATAATAGGGGGATATTCTAGGAATGACCCTAGGATGGATGATGGTTTGAATTGGCCTGGGTTGAATTATGTATACTTTGTGAGTGGTTCTGTGGTTGTGTCTATGTATGGTAGTACGAAATCTAGATCGGTCATGAGTTTTGTGTCGTAGTATGTGAGTTGGTCGATGGTGATGACCTGATCATCGTGGGGAAACATCATCACCCTAAATACAGAGGATTCGATTGTAGTCATGGCATACATATAACTCCGTTTGAGGAATATATTGTGGTCTAGTTGTGCATCTAAGACCTCAATTTCTATAAGAACTGTCTTGTCGGCCAAGTTTATTAGAATATTTTGATAAAGACTGAAAGGGGCTAATGGGTGCCCATCGTATGCTCTAAGCATGATGTTAGACGATTTTAATTCAGGTGATCCTAACTTTTGCCAAACTGATTTGGACATGATACATGTGGATGCTCCTTCATCCACGATACATCGGTGTATGGTGATATTCTAAATCGAAATTGATATCTGGAAAGGGACTAGAGAAGGGAGCCTAGGGCTTGCCTTGTTTAGATAAAAAACCATTAGGCGTGAATCGGAAGGATCGATTACACCTAATGCGGAAAGTAAGTTTTTTTGTTGTCTTGGGCATGATCACAGAACTTCCAGAGCTGACATAGCAGCTGGTGATTGAGCTACACGAACCACTATATTATAGCTATGAGCGGCTTTGGAGTGATGTCCTATGTGCCTGGTTAGTCCTTTGAATATTCTTGGAAGGGGCTCAATGGGTACATTGGATATAGTTAACAGTGTGGTAGGTGCAATTGTAATTTTACCTGATGGGTTGGTATCCAGAGGTGTATCGTAGTTCCTATTCCTTATTTGGAAGAAGAATTCTTTCCAGCCATGTAGATCTCACGACTGCCTCCTTCGGTATCGTTTTGGGGTGGTTTTTGTTGCTGGGTGTTAACCACTCCTTTGTGGGGCAAGGGTTCGTGCATTACACCAAGAAGTTGGGTAGGTCCCCATTTTCCTCGGGTACCCTGATTTTTTTTCAATTCAGGGAGTTCAGGAAAGTGGTGAGTGTAATGGCCATATTCAGAACATGGCATAAGAGTGATTTTTCCTTAGACTGGGTCTCTTGATTTTCCCTTGGGAGTTACTATTTGGCTCTTGGTTTTGATTTCGGTTGGGGTTGCCCCCAGACTGAGATTGCAGGGGGCGTTGTTGGTTACTGCCCCCTTGTCCCGAGTCTCCCTTTTTATTGTTCCCAGGATTATTTTTTGAAGCGTTTGGAGGATTATTGTTGTTCTCCTAGTCATAGGAATTTCGTTGCTGAGCCTGCAATTGTTGCATGAGGTTCACTGGTGCGTTGTTTTGTGTTGGTGGTGGATTTTGTGTGGGAAAAGGGGGGTATAGGTTCCCCTTTCCCTAATTGGTGTAAGTTTGCTGGGTAAGCTCTCTTGTATCAACATTCCTAGTTGAGTACTGATTCCCCTACGAGGAAGGGTATGAGCCTCCCTGCTATTGATGGTATGGAATTACCCTATTCGTCATATTCTACAAAGGTGTAGACTGAATTCGATGGTAGCCAGGTTGTGATACGTTCTGTGTAAAACTGTACAAGTATACTGGGTACTGGTTATTGCTGCTTAGGTGACTTTGGGCTAAGGACCCGATCAAACCGTCTGCAGTATTCGAGGTGCCCGGTAACTCCATATATTTTTGCAGGCGCGAGGATTTTGGCAGGACGTTGTAAATATAACTTGTTTGGGTGTATATGAGTTCAAGTTCTTGGGCCTTGTTAATGGCATCCTCATTGGAGGTGGGTTTTTGCGTCACCATGTCTTTTGAAATATCAGTTGTGAGAGTTTTGAAAAATAAGTCTAACAACACTCTATCATTGAGTTTGGATTTACACAAACTACGACATCACCGCCATTCATGGAGATGGTCCGATATATGGACGACTGGTGTTTTTCTAAAATATGTCAGCAGTTCCATTCCAGAATCATGATGGATGGGGAGCTGAAAATAGGTGAGGAATGTGGTATCTAGGGCGTTAAAGGTTCCATGAGAAACAAAAGGCTGCTCAACATACCATTTCACCACAGGCCCTGTCAGGGTGCGTTGAAAAAGTCTTATTTGAATGGTATCATCAAGGATACTATCGTGAAAACACCACAGGTGGAAATTCATGATATGATTTCCTACGTCTTCCGTTTTATTCCCTTTGAATTTGGTATATCCAAAGGTAGCTTCGCGGGCATGGGAGGCCATTTAGGGCCACAAGAAATGGGGTCATTAGTTAACTTTGTTAGATATGGAAGATTAAGTGTTGCTAAGAAGGGTAACTGTGCATTGACTGCCATTGCATACTGTGGAAAAACATGTATCTAAATGTGATGGTTTAGGGGAGGTGCCTGGGGAATATTACCCTATGGCATGCCCTGATGGATGTTTTGTTGATTCCCTAAAGGGATAGCACTACTCTTCCCTCTAGGGGTTGTAGGAGGGGTTGAGTGTGGTGACCCTGCTGGGTTTTTCGCTAGTGTGGTGTTGGGTGACCCTTGGGGGTTTCCAATCACGGATGCCCCGATAAAAGATGAATTGATAATGGTGGCAACATGTCGTTCTCGACACCTAAGTGGTGGGAGACCTGGCACTCCTCCCTCTTATGGGGGGATGTCCAATAAATGCCTAGAATGAAGGGGTCCCATTGGGTCCATTATGGTGTCTAATAGCTTGATCTTGGTGATATTTTTGGTTTTTTGGAGGGAGGAAGACTTCTATCAGAGAAAATAAAATCACATGCATAAAAAAAAGCGAAAAAAAAGCGGTAGTTTTTCCTTTAATTTAAATTTATGTGATCAATCAAGAAGAAAAAATGGTTTTGTTTGTTTTTCATATGATACTCAAAAGCCTATATATACCTACTCATCCGTACACTCTCAACGTAAATGGGCCTTGCAAATATATCTCCTGATGGGTACTGGGGCTAACGTCCTGAAAGTACTAGCGACGCCTTTCAATAGACAAAGAATCGACCAAGGTAATGGTACAAGGATCAAGTGTTGCTTGCACCGTCACCTATAGGGAAGGATGCCCTAGTTTTGGCCACTAAAGTATCGTTGTCCCACATGAGCATTCAAGTCTTGAGCTTCTTGGTAATCAGCTACTAGTACCAAGCACTAGATGGGTCAGGTAGCCCCAAAAAGTACCGCACGCACTGGGCCTAAGCTTAACCCCCTCTAAAATGGGTCTTTGGTAATGCTCGAGTATTCGTTTCATGGGTGGATAGGCGGATTTGGAGCTCCCTAAAAAGTCAACATATATGTTTCAAAATGTATTATGACCATGATGGCTTATTGGATGCCTACTCCTGATGGTCCTAACTTGGACTATAATTTCTTTTGTGGCACCTGTGGGGAGAATTTAGTGAGTTTGATTAATTATTATTTTTAGAGAGCCTCAATTTTTCTTAGGGTGTGCTTTGGTGAAGTAATTGTAAGAAGAGGATAAAAGTCCCAACACATTGGGTGCCTTTTGGTCCAATGATTATTGATGCTTCGTGAGTGCTTTGGAGTGTACAATCACAAGTGTTATGAGATGTGGATATGCGTTGATCCTTTACAATCCTTTTCTAATTACCCTCTGCCTGAGTATTCCTTGAAAAAATTTAAAAATGATGTGCGGATTATGGGCTGCTGACACATTTCCTAGTTAGAATACGTTTGCACTATAAGGAGATAGAAAATTGTCTTAGGAAAGTGTTCATATGCATACCCAGGCTCACCGTGAGGTGCAAGGGTGGCAGAGATGACTTGCTTTCTTTTTGAAAGTTTGGTCTTAGTCCCGATTCCTAATGAAAAATTGAATTAATCTAATGAAAAAAATGGAAAAACTTGAATTAGCTAAAGATATGTGAATATATGGGCCACTTACTTTTATGCTAATTAAGCTATGTGTTTTGTATCTTTTATCAGCAAATCATTTTTTTGGACAAACTATGTGGATTCAAGGCCACTTACGTTTTCCTACTTAAGCTATCTATGATTTGCAAAATAGAAAAACTAAAATTTAAACCACTTAGTTGCTAAGCTAAATTATAGCAATTAAGAGTCCTAAGCAGTCATGAAATATAAGAACCAAGTGATGGAAATTTTTTTATGGGTTTCCAAGCACTTTACAACTGAAAAAATGGAAAAAAATAAGAAAAAATTGGCTTGCTGGCCTACCGCGCGGGTTATCTTTCAACATGCGTGGAGTGCGCGTCTGTTGGAGCACAAAGCCCGCTGTTGGGAAGAACGAAGAAAAATGCTACCTCTGTTGTTCAAGACTTTTCACAGAGTGTGATTGGAGAAGCTGAGAGGATGTAAGGGTGGTTTGCAGCAAACTGAGCAGGAAGAAGGACATGCATCAACAACTAGTAACTCAAAAATAAATAATCAAGTGGAGTCGCCATTCCTGTGGTAGTGTATTTGATGCAAGGGTGTACGGAATACACTTCTTCAGAAAGTTGGCTCATACCTGCACAAGGTCAAGAGAAAAAGGATTGCCTATTGTTAGTGGAACAGATTCGACACAATCTAAACTAATTTTGAGGGGAAACTAAGCATACAACACTAAAAACAAATCAAAACACAAGACAAAAATACAAAAGCTTGATGGAGCAAACAACCTAATAACACAAGTGGAGAGTTCTCCCTTTATTAGGTGCCGCTGGTAAAAAGGATACACTTGAAGAGGGTCCTTTGAGCTATGGAGCTCAAATACCCAAAACAAGGAGGTCTCCTTCCCTCGAGTTCCTGCAAGTGTCTCTTCCCTCTCTCAAAGGATGGTAGATCAAGATCAAGTGGTGAACCTCTCTCTCTTGCACTGAGATGTTGGTTGGCCAACATATGAGTCTTGACAATCCCTCTGCTACTGGACTATGCAAGATGGTTTGATATGAATCAATTTGGTCAACATAACAATGTGTCTCCAATTCTTCTTCCAAAGGTTGGCTTATATAGACATTTTTTGAATTCCCTCTTCTCTTGGCCCAAGATGGATAGTGACACAAGATTGGAGGAGGGATTCCTTTGTGGGATACATTTACTCCTCAAGGTGGCTCAAATCTGACTATCCTTGATAGTACTAGTCAGAGAATAATCTTAAACAAGCGTGCCAAGTGGTCCCGGATGGTGAGATTTCGCCATCTTCAAGACTGCGTGACTATCGAAGGAATAGCCTCGTTGTGTGAAAAATTACTTTGATGCAGGCACACTGTCATTTAATTTTCCTTGTAAACCTTAGGAAAAATCAAATTTTAGTCTACACTAATGTATTTCTTCTTTGAAAATATTCATCTGTACCTTAGGCTTGACATTTTTTAATGTCTTTTGCTTGTATGATTTTACAGTGTTAACACCCATGATGTCGTGGCACTAGGCTATCCTCCCTTGCATCATTGCTATTCATTGCTAAAGTTCAACAAATCTCATTTATGCAACCTTTGGTACCTCTTGTATATCATCATTACACATTGTTATATGCACCATTAATGCAACTTGGACTCCCACCATAAATTTTATTTCCATGTACCGTTGTTTCACACAAGTATATCACATCCTCATGAACTATCACATCCAAGAATGATGCAATAGTTGAAGGTGCCATGATGTGTCAATTGTTACCCTCTCATTACTACCTTGGAACCCAAGTGAAACTATGTTCAATTTCTAGTGAAGTCCTTACTCTACATCATTTGTAATTTATAGTGCTTGCTTGGAATTTCCTTCAACATTTTTTCTTGACTACTACTAGGACCCATCATAGACTATATTTATCCTCATTTTTTCCTTGCATCCTCCTTTATCTATGGTATTTTATGACATTCCATTCAACTTCTTTCCCTAAGCATTCCTCCATCACATTATCCTAGTGTATAAATGAAAATGCCTTCATTTTGTTTATAGGTCCTTACTATATTTTATTTGATTGAAATTTGGTGCTTTCCCTACACTTCCTTCAACCTCATACCCTTAGCATTTCTCCATCATCCACAATTACTTGGTAATAAGAAATCATATAAGTAATTGTATTGCATAAATTATTAATAAATTCCAACTTCTTTACTAGTCCATTACAAGTTTAAACCCACATTTGGCCCTTGACCTTGCATCACTCTCTTACACCTACTCATAATTCAACATTCAATAACTAGAAACAATGTAAAGCATTCAACATTAAACATTGGATGAGTGTTAATTTTTTTTTTATATATTTTTTAAAGTCGATTTCCTCAAAAGGTGGTTATTCATTTCTAAATCTTGCAGTTTAATAGATGTAGTGTGCAACAATCTCATATCTAGATATTTAAAAGGATATTTCCCCATAATTATCTCTATGCACCACCAAGAATGTTGATAACTTGTAAAAACCCCTGGCTCACAAACCATGCCTAGTCTTCTTTGGTTTCACAAATGTTTTGTTGTATCTAAATAGTTTTTGAAATGCAAACATTATATTATTTAAACTCAAAACACATATTCTCATGGAAATGAAGTTTTCTTTCGAGAGGAAACACTTTTTTTAAAAGATATTACATGTATAGACAGTCATGCTAATATTATGGTGTAATATATGCCTACTAGTTATCTTTTTTTTTAACTAAAATCATGCATTGTTTTTTGTAAAATGCATAGGGTTATGGTGTAATATATGCCTACTAGTTATCCTCCTACTAATTATTCAGTTGCATCCAAATTCGATTTTGTTTAAATAGTTCTTGAGATAAAATCAATTGAATTCCGAGTTACCACTTCGGAATTTGAAAATTAAGCCTTGTCTCAAAATTCCCGGGATTCAAGTTGACGAATCTCCCTTCGCACTTATGGGGTGATTGTGTCAAACATAGTTTCCAGATAATTCCACCCGAACAACTGCCTGGAGCTAGACCTACTGCTGGGCCTGGAGTGAGAGCTAGATCATTCTCTGTCGAGGTGGCATGGTTGATTGGAGGTGTGCACAAGAAAAACACTGTGACTTCTCTACAAGATAAATGCGATGATTTTTTAACAGACATGAAACTGAATTGACAAAGCAAGAACATGATGTATTTCGACTTAGGGATATGTCGTCAACGTAATAGAAAATACACCAAAGTGGAATACATGTATACCAGCCAAAGACTTGATTGATCACAATTTCAAAAAACGTAAAGGAAAAGAAAACTAGGGAGGCCAAAGACCGTCCAGATAGCCAATGCACTTTAGGATTTGCGTATGCCATAGCGAAGGAAGAAAATAAAAACGTGATAATAAATTGAGGGTCCAAACACCAGCTCAGAGGCTAAGATGTGCAAAAATAAAATGAAAAACATTGACTACAAATCCTTTGGAAGTACATGTAATCTCTGTTTTCGTGGTATATTTTTCACCAAAGATGAGAAAGTGACCATCTACTCCCTGAATGAGCCATTACAAATTTTCCAACCTCGCTGCATAGTGTTACTTACTAGTTTCATCCCTTACCTGATTGACGTCCTTTATAATTACACGAAGTAGAGACATTTCTTGTCATTGAGGGATCATCATGCTGCCAAGAGAGGACGAGGGTATGCTAGGGGTGTACTGTGGCACATAGGTTAAGAAAAAAATTCTCATTGTTTTTCGAAGAGCCATTAATGGCTTGCATACCTCCTTCATTCCTTCACATGGTTAATATTATTAGAGAAATTAAGGAAACAACTTGGAGGAGTGAAAAGACCAAAGGTGATGCACATACCCGAAACCGGAAATAATTCCCACTATCTCTCACCACCTTCGCATTTGGAATAGGGATCGTCGCCACCCAATACATCATGATTTTTAACATGCTCATATTACATGTAGCCACGTAGTGGCACACTTGTCGAGAGTGATCCTCATCCTCTAGATATTTTGGTGGGGATCTAGACACGTGTCAATATTCCTCACATGCTCAAGAGCCTTCGGTGATGCATTAACCGTTGATGTCATTCCGTTGGTTAACACCCCAATCGAGGATTCTATACTTTTTTTTTTCCTTTTCTGACCGTTTTTTAATAGCTTGATACTCCATGTCCCAACCCGAGATTGAACATTCTGCGTTCATGTCCAGACCCTGCACAAGACAACCCAAATTTTCCAAGTAATCTACCACCACGTTACCCTCTCGTCGAGTATGCTCAATGAGGACATGGTAAAATTGTTGCAGGAACTTCGCAATATTAGCTACTACGTTTTATAATCTCTAGCTATGAATAGTTTTGTGCATTTTCTTTCCATCCAACAATTTACGAACAAACTGTATCACCAATAGTGAATCCCCATGTATTTGTATCAACTTGAATCCTAGACGATCGGAAATATGTAGTGCTCACTCTCTCTTTCCATGAACTCTAATAGGTTATTTTTTCCAAAACCATAATAAACCACAAAAATTGTTATTAGGTTAGAGTTATGGTCTCGAAATATATATCCTCCAAAACCTATTGGCCAGAGTTTCCTTTGTACGCTCAATCAAAACTCAACTTAATGAAGTTAAGTGGTGGTGGTTGGTAATAGTTCTTTTCCATTACAACTGATTGTACCTGATTTATTACGTTAGAAGTGGGCATAGTTTAATTGCAACCTTCTTAATATTCTTATTTATGTATCATTTTCTTCCCAGACTCCTTGGGACCTGTTATACAGGATTTACGGTTACGGACAAAGGTATCTCCCCTAGGTCTGGTGGTTAACCTAGAACAACAGAGAGACAAGGAACCCATTGCTTTTCCTCAAAGAGAATAGATGATGGAGTGAGGCATACCTGAAATCCGTCGCACGCTTTGCTCCTTCTTTATATTGGAAGCTCCAATTCCATCTACGATCGCCAAAATTAGATCCTGCACAGTTAGATAACACAAGCTAAGGAACTATGAGATGTATGTAGTATCATATAAATACTCTATTCAATGGATCAACATGGTATTGAAATAAGTGAAATAAAAACATCACATATAGGAAAATAGAGAATTCTTTGCATTAATATGAATGGAAGGAGATTACGACCATAAGTGGTAGTTGATTTTGTAGAATAACTCCTCCAAGTTTTTGACTCATCCTTTCCTTGTCACAATATGCACTTCTAGTCACCCTATGCATGATATGATAACTACTTACTGCAGCAACATAAGGGCATAATCACTCTCCAAAGCCAAACATTACCTCTTTCATATGATAGGGTAAATATATAGGACATAGGGTTAAGTTGGAGTTCTTATCCAATTACCATTTTAGGGCTTTAGATCCACCTTTTCTGGAGGGATAGGATCAAAGGATAAGTGGTGAAAAATCCAAAGTAGGGTAGGATAGGATCTGAATGTCAATCCAAGGTAAGTAGTTGATTTTTTTTTAGAAACTCCTAGAAGGTGAAGCTTCTAGAATCCTGATCATTCTCCCAGAATTCTAGAACCAATACAGGTTCAAAGGAGGGAAACGTACTTGTGGCCAACGATGGCCACAGTGAAGCAACTTGTAGGTGAACGCACCCTAGTAGGCTTGCATGGAGCGTTGGTCCTCAAACTGGCTTAGATATGGCAGTTTAGGGTTGATATTTTGAGGGATGAAAGGTACATGCTTAGGGATTTGTGCAAGATGATGACAAAGGGAATATGATGTTGATTGATCCCATTAGGAGGCTCACTTTGATTGGATGTGACAAAATGGCCTATAACATCACCAGGCGATTGACAATATAGTTTCCTGTAGGTTTTCTAGTGTGATTATTTTGAGTATATCCAATGTTTTTTCCTACTGGCTAAAAATTATATGATTCCACTCTTTCCATAGATTCCATAGACTAAAACTGAGGATTAAATGCCATGCTCTGTTGACTATATTGCTTTGAAACTGAATAGTGGTCCAGTAGTTAAAAATATAAATCATATCTCTAAAAATTGGAATTGGACACTGAAAACATTGCATAATAAGTTCCCAAGCTTTGGTAGAAAAAGTGCAAGATATGAAAAAATGCTCCATTGTTTCTTGTGCTTCCCTGAAAAGGAAGAAAATAGAGGGTCCTTCAAATCCTCTTCGTATAATCTTGTCCAAAGTTAACAGTTGCCTCCATAAAATCAACCATACGAATTTAGAGATTTTGGGCCATCAGAACCCCGACGAAATCCATGTCCATATTTGTTGATTCTCCACTGGTTGGTGTGTTGTTGCAATACGATACACTTCCTTAACTGTAAAACATCCATGTTACTTTGTCCCTAATGTAGTATTTCGAGCTCCATTTGACAATCGAATCCTTATTTGACATAACTCTTACATAAGCTTGTCCCATGGGAGTGTTTGGAGGGTTAGAGGATAATCCTTATGCTCTTTCCATATCCTCCAGAAGGGTGCGTAATTGGAGATTTTCCAATAATATTTTACTTTCATTAGACCTAGACTTTCCGAATGTACTTTAATCTCTAAGAATTAAGTATTGACATTGATCCTTGGCATCTGTTTCCAAGCCTCATCCCAAAAAATGGCTTTATCGCCTCAGTGCACATCCAAAAAAGCATATTTTCTCACCATCTCTCTATTACCTTGTACCCAATTCCATAGGCTGGATCCAGCTCGAGATTCATTGTTCGCTATATGTCCTTTGGTGTCAATGATTGGGCATATTTCAAATTCCATATTGTTATCCATAGCTTCTCCCCTCCTTTGACCCATTTCCACCATATTTTTTCTCCAATTGCAATACTCATGACCTCTAGGTCTCGTAGCCGTAAACCCCCTTAAGACTTAGGTAGAGTAATTTTGTCCTAGCTAACAAACATCCATCATTTTTCTTCAGACACTCCTTTTCATAAGAAATATCTCCAAATTAATCTGAATTTACCAGATATAGTTTTGGGAAGGGGCATGGTTGTCATCTGATATAGAGGAATAAATTGAAAAACCACTTTGTTTAATACTAATCTACCTACAAAATTAAGTACTTGAAACGTGCAATTTTGTAATTTCCTCCCCACCTTGTCTACCAACTTTTGCCAATAGTATAGGTGTTTCTAATAGAATAATAATGTATGTATGGAATAGGAAGGGAACCTCTCTTGAAATGCAAAACCAAATTCAGGCGATTTTTTATTGAGTCCTTGCAATTAAAAAAGAAAAGCCTAGTTTTGTCTTTATTGATAGTAGTACTCGACGCATCTGCAATGATCCTTACGATATTTTCATTTTTTTTCCTCGTGTAATGTTTGCATCTCAAATAATAAGACAAAATCAACTAATTTTTGATGTGTAACTTGTAAATCTTGCTCAAACAAAGTAATCCCTTTAATAATTCCTTTAAAGAAATATTTCTTTAAAATTTTTCTTGGGCCTTCCATTGCAATGATGAAGAGGAATGGAAATAAAGGGTCCTCTTGCCTTAATCCCCTTGATGACCTGAATGTAAAAGAAGGGGAGCCATTGACTACTGTGGAAAAAAAGGGGGAAGATATTAGTGAGAAAATCCATGATATCCACTGCCAAGAGAATCCAAAGGTGTCTAATATATGGAGTAAATAATCCCAATTCATACGATCATATGCTTTAGATAAATCTAATTTAAGTAACATGTCAGGTTTCTTTGTCTCTTTGAATGAGTGTATAATTTATTGAGAAGTAAATATACTATCGATGATCTGTTTACCTTCGACCAATCCAAATTTATCTATCAAAATAAGACTAGAGATCAGAGGCTTCAAATGATTTACTATGATAGTATATATGACTTTATAAATAAAACTACATAGTGAAATGGCTTGAAATCCATTAGGATCCTCTGAGTGACCTTGTTTGGGTACCAAATTTGTAAAACTCATGTTTAAGCTTTTCCACAATGACTAAGTTTGTCTTGATTCCTCCACTAACTCCTTGATCTCCCGTCCCATGAAAGTCCAACAAGATTGGTAAAAGTCATAAGTAAATCCATCCAAACCGAGTGCTTTATTCTTAGGAAAACCCATGACAACTGCTTCTGACTCTTTAAGGGAGACTGATTGCATCAAGACTAGATTTTGATCCTTCGAGATTATTTTGGAGATTCCTTTTACTATTTTATTGATATGGTGTTGCCTTTGGGAGAAATTTTGTGGTAGAAAATGCCTAAAATGATGTACCACTTCATCCTTGATATTAGAACGAAGAGTATTTCTTTGACCATCACTCTCTAGGATAGAAAATATCTTGTTATTGTTCATGTGCTGCAACATTGAATTATGAACAAATTTGGTATTTTGTTCACCCTCTTTTAGCCATCGAACCATAAAATTTTTCTTCCATAACAGTTATTCCTATTGTCACCGTTGTTCAAGTTGGTTTAGAGAGAGCCCCTCCTCCACCACCAGATCCATATTTTTCCCTTCCATAATGATGCGATGTTTTATGTATTTCATTTTTCCTTCCAATTTAGGTTTTTCTTCTAAAATATAGTCAAAATGCATTTTTTTTTAAACCTTAATCTTGCATTTGAAGCTTTGTAGCTTGAGCTAGAAAGTATGCATTTTATTTCTTCCATGGACGGATTATTCATGTTCAAGGAAGCTTGGACTAGCCAACCAAAACCTTCCAGCCAAAAAGGCCGATTTTTTGGTGTTTCTTTCAGGTCTATTTCTGATCTAAGTGACCAATGATCAAACCCAAATCATGGCAGAATAATGGCTTCAACAAATATATCCATGTGTAACACTTCCTTTGTCATAAGGAATCAATCCAAACTGCTAAGTATCGAGTGAATTCCCCCCCTTCTGTTGTTCCAAGTAAAGATTCCATTTACTATAGAAATATCCACTAAAATGAAGTCTTCAATGAAATTATTAAAAGTTTCTGATATCGGTTCCAGTATATAAGAGATTCATTTTCTCTCTGCTAATGATCTTATTATATTGAAGTCTCCCTATATAATCCAAAATGGGAAACAAAACTATTTTTTATGATCACGAATCTGCTCTATAAATTTGATTTTCACATGGAGATTGGAGGCCCATATACCACTGCCAACATCACTAGCTATTTTGCACCCAGATATTTGAAGATTCTTGTTAAAATGCAAGTTCTTGCCAACCAATATTGGAATATGACCTCTCCTAGGTTCCACAGTTTTGCTAATCCCCCAGTGTTTCCTTGAGCATCAATTTCCATAAATTAACAAATTTTCCAAAAATATTGTTGAATTGTCCCATAGTAATTTTTTTCTTGCAAAATTAGGATTATTTGATTCTCTTTATTTATTTTATCTCTTACATACCTTTGTTTTCATTTTTTGTTAAGGCCTTATATGTTCCATGTGAGAATATTCATTGAGATGGTTTGGGGACAATCAGGTAATAATCCTCAAGCGCCATGGCACCTGTCTCCTACAAAGAGTCCCTTTTATATTTTCATCCCCATTTTTTGGCCTCCTTAAGTAGCTCCTTGACTAGGATATCTTTGTTTTTTTCTTCTGAAATTATGCAATGGAGTGCATACCCTGTACTTTTGATGCTTGTTTTTGTCTTTGAGTTTTCCATGAAAACAAAGCCCTCACATAATTATCTCGTTGTGTGATCGATATGTTTTCTAGGTCATTTTCCCCCATTCATTGAGCAGGTTGACTAGAAAAATTTCTTCCTTAGAAAAATATTCATAAGTCTGTTTTATAAATTGGGAAACCTCCTCAATGTCTGGCAAGTCAGTAACATCAATCCTCTTGTTTTCCCCTTCTTCAGTCTCTTTAATTTTGCGCTTTGATGTTTTCTTTATATCCTACTCCTTTGCATAGTGGTTGCTTTCCTGCATATGGATATCATTTGGTAATTTATCTGGTGGTTATTTTTCCATCTCTGCTAGGGTATCAAAACTATTTTTTCTGGGTAGTGGCAGAAAATATTGTTACTACGCAACCTAAAATTTATTATGTGATTATTAGCTTTGGTAAATCCTTATTTATCCATCGAGCCCATGCTATCGGGGTTTTCCATGACTGGGGCAATCCCTACATAGATGGCCATGTTCATGGTAGAGCCTGCACTGAAATGGTACATGCTCATAGTCAAGTGGTTGAAACCAGGTGTCCCCTTGATAAATTAGGGTGATGGAATCCAGGATAGGTTGGGTGATGTTTATATAGACACAGACACAAGCACATGACATGTTCTGACTATGTTTAGTAATTTATGAGAGCTTCACAAAATGTCCTAGTACATTCCCCATGCCTTCTAGTATTTCTAAGATCCCGAAATCAATTGGAAGTGAATACAGGTGAACCCACACCATTGCAGACAACAAATCCTCTTTATTAGGGTTGAAGAACTCCTTCTAGTGCCTTATGTACAAGCCGACATTTTTATACAAGTAAGGTTCTCTGTAAAAAATTCTAGCTTTATCTTCTACATTAGAGAAAATAACAATGAAGAAACCTTTGGGGCCCACGTGAAGATCTATTTCCCTATTAGGCTCCCAATTATGTGAGATCCATTGTTTTAAGTTTTTCTCTGAGGGCCACCCTTCTATAAATTTGTAGATAAATGCATGGTCTTTCAGCATTTTTTCGGTGGTCCTATAGGGTTTTTGAAGGAATGTTGTAGGTAGGGTTCTAAGGTGTTTTGGGAATACGTATGCCTTGTAAAATAGCTTTCCATTTACCACCTAGAATTGGAAGTTTCTAAGAATTGGCTTTTGTTTTATCACCTTTAATAGATCCTACTGTCAACTCTGAAACAACATTTCAGAAAGAAGGAGGGGGGGAGGGGGAGCTTGGTCCCCCTTTCAACACACTCATTGAAGGAGCTCCAATAAGACCCTTGAAACTGAACTTCACGGGTGGAGGTAGAGGGAACTGAGGGAGATTTAGGATTGAATCTAGGTAAGAGCGTGGTTGCAGATCATCAAAACATTCTTTCGAAATTGAGCATCAAACTCTTAATTCCCTTCATGTTTTTTCCTTGGTTCCTCATTCTATCTATGTCTGTAAATGTTCGTTTATTTTTGTACTCAGTGTTTTTCTCCTAGGCTAAGTTTCATACTCTCGAATTGTCAAGCCAATATATCAAGGTCCATGTGGTAATCAAGGTTTATGTGGAAAGCAATGCTTTACCAACCTCCATGGCTCAACAATAAGCTTTTTTGTAACATCTAGTATGAGGGCAGTTACTTCTATGTACTCTCTGTAAAAAATATTTTTGATTAATGAAATCTTTTGTGTCGATTTACAAAAACAAAACAAAAAAAAATGATTTTTTTTTCTTTTAATTCAAAACACATAATCCCATGAAAATTGTTTTTTCTTTTAAATTTAAAATCTAAAAATATGTGTTTTATAGGTTATTTATATCAATATCAATGAGATATAGTCAAACTTGTTTTTAAAACCTTTAAATTGTTCATTTTTAAGTGATATATGTAGATCATGTTGCCATCATGATGAGACATATGTTAGTTAGGTTCACCAATATGATGTCAATATTACAACAATTATGTTTATTTTTAAAATCTATAAATTTTTCATTTTTAAGCTAATATACTAGGTTCGGCGAACAAAAGTAATCAAATTGGAAATTCATTAAATTTAATTCCTAGGAGAATTTATTGGACAAGGTTCACATATCTCAAGCCAAGCATGAACATGAATAATTTCGTGGAATTCATCTAAAATTATATTGAAATTTATTTCAAGTTCATTATGAAATCACATGACATTCAAAGATGTTTTTAATAATAACAAAACAATAAAACCCTAAAGGATAAAACCTACTTGCTTTAAAAAAAATCAAGATTGCGTGCATTAACAAAATATTATCTCTAAATGTCAAACTTGATAACGAGGGAGATACCAATATGGGTTAAGTTAGCATTGAGAGGATGTCAATAATAATGTTGTGTTAATGGTTGTCATTTCATTTATTCTACATATGGGTGTATTAATTTTTTATTTACACCATATACACCTAAATTATATAAATTTATATATTTATAAACTAGTTATAATACAAGTGCAATATTTCAATAAAATATAAAAGTTAAATATATAAAATAAAGATATGTAAATTTAAAAAACATTTAAGTATTTAAATTTTGTTATTAATTTTTTATTTATACCATACATATTAGTTATTGTTTTATTTTTTAAAATAAATATATGCGTTATTATTTTATTTATATCATATACATTTAAATTATAAAAAATATATATTTATAATGGTTATACTAGAAAGGGCTAGTAGGAGCAGGAGGGGTAATGCGTGGGGCTTAGGAACAACAACAGACAACCAAGATGAATTTTGGGCACTTTGGAAAGGGTTGAACTTCGCCATAAGCAAAGGGATAAAGAAAATGAAAGTAATGAGAGACTCAATGGTCGTCATTAGACAAATCTCTAATGTGATATCAAGTCACAATTCTAATCATTCCCCAATTTTTCCCAAGATATCCATGCAATGTTTAAAATTTGAAGAAATTTCCCTCCAACACATTCTTAGAATTTTAAATGATGAGGCAGACAAGCTTGCTATGTAGGCTCGCAACTCCATCAAATAATTTTCGAATTTTAGGATGGAGTAAGTTCTATGGTGCACCAATTCCATGATCGTTAAATAGATTCAATGAAAAAACTGGGGTGGTTGCTTCGATCGAAGCTCTATTGGGTGTTTGTTATATTCTTTCCATGACTAGTCAAACGCGCGGGGTGGGGGGGTCACAGGGGGAGTGATAGCTCCCCTTGTTCGTTGCGTTAGGCACGAGGGGGGGGTCCTTTGCCCCCCCTTGTCGAAAGAGGGAGGTGGTGGTGGTACGTAATGATGCCTCAGGATTTTTTTTTTTGGAACCTATAATAGGTGGATGAACCTACCTATGTTTTTGTGCATGAGTTTTTCACATGGTTTTGGGAATGATGGTTTTATGCCCATGGTATTTTGTAGATCCGGTCAAGGGAACTATGATTATGTTCTAACCCAGGGTTAATGGAAATCAATTTAGTAGTCCCGATTTGGGAATATTAGGGAAAATATTTGTGTATATTTGTTTTATGTTCTCACCATTGTTTATGTTTCTGTTTTAACATTTCTTTTGTATGTAATTTTTGTACATGGTTAAAACCTACAAGCTAATGAAGATCGCTAGATGGAATTCCATTTCCGTGGCTTTTTCTTCACGAAAGACCTTCCACACGGTTGGAGTAAAATCACCACTCTACATCCCTTGCACAAATGAGATAAAAACTGGTACAATCGACCAGGAGGTAGGTTGTTTATTAATGTCAACGAACTCTTCACTTCAAATGAAGGATCTGTCGAAATTCCTTGGAAGCCATGAATATTAATGCTCTGGAGAAATCCCACTGTGCGAAAATATTATGTATGACAGTGGAGGATGATTGGAGATTTTACTAGTTTTCCTCGGGGTCTATCGTCGATGGAGAGCACGTGCAATGATAAATTGGTTGGAATTATGGGAATTTTCCTTCATCTCCTTCTCACCCTTAATTCTTAGTTTATATTTTTCAGTAACTGGTCAGTGGCCATGACTTCCCTGGAGAGCCAAGATCCAGAAAGGGAATTGGATCCCTGCAATAAATTGGTGGATAGGTTGTTAAATTTTAATGGGAACTTATGTATGAACTTACCATTAAAAGGTTGGAGTTCATGGAGCATGAATGATATGAGAGTTTCAATTTCATGGATAAAAAATATGAAAGGTTACAAGCTAGAGTGGAAAGAAAGCTCGCTGTTCCGGAGATAGAAATACTTTTGTTGAAGATTCAATCATGTGAAGTTGCCAAGAAAGTTGAGGATGATGACTTGTAGGGTATCATCGATTCGATAATGGACCTACAGAAGGCTAGCATCGATGGAGCGTCGCATGGTGAAGGGCAGTCTCGTGGAAAACAAATGGAAGCATGGAACAAGTCTGAAGTTGGCCCCTCTGGGGTACCCTAGTTAATGTGATATATGTACTAGACATTTGAATTTTTTTGGGTCAATTTTGTAAAATATATGGGAGGTTTTAGTGAAAAACTTTAGTGCAAAATCCCATAGAGGTAGAAGATTTTGTTGTGTCTGTATTAGAATGTTCAGTAACTGAAGCATTTAAATGGTTCTAACCATGAAAACCAATCTTTATACTATAAAAATAGATGTTATGTTTTAAAAAAAGTTATAATAGAAATATAATATTTCAATAACATACATATATATATATATATATATATATATATATATATATATATATATAGATATATATAAAAGAAACACACATACACACACACACACACATATATATAATTTTCAAATTTTGTTAATATGTTGAGCTTAATACTAAATTTTATTTTCAAAATTTTAACTCATGAATTTTCGTCAAATTTTAAAGTCGTTGAACTTTAACATAAACTCAAAAATTAAATATATAAAAGAAACACACACACACACACACACACACATATAATTTTCAATTTTTTTTAATATGTTGAGCTTAATACTAAATTTTATTTTCAAAATTTTAATTGACGAATTTTTGTCAAATTTTAAAGTCATTGAACTTTAACATAAACTTAAATAAGACGACTAAGTTTTTAAGTAATCCATGCAAATCATGTTGACATTATAGTGAGATACATGTCAACTAAGTTTAGTTTTTAAAGGAAAATATTAAAATCTTCTCCAATTTCACTGAAATTTGATTTTGTTAATATAAATTTTGAAATGCAAAATGGTTTTAGTTTAACTTAAAATTTACAATGATATTTGTACTTTAAATTGAAACCTTTTTATTTTCTTTATTTTCTATGTGGTTCACGGATATCGGTGACTACTACGTCCACAAAATATTTGTACCAAGAAGATTTATCCAAAGGGATCAATTTCTTGTCGGCTCAACCATGGAGCTTGACCTCGAGAGTATCAAGAGAATTGAACCTGCTACCTTTCTTTAGAAAATATGTTTTAATGAGGGGGACTCGACCAATTGAGCTAACCCTCGAGGCTAAATTAAAACCTTTCAAATATGTTTTTAAAATAATTCATATTATAATAATTATACAAATATTTTAACAAAATATAATAAAACTAAATTTATTTGTAACAATTAATCTTTTTAATATAATTTATATAATATTATGTTATTAATGACAATTAAATATGTTTTTAAGATAATTTATATTATAATAAATTGTTTTATTTATTTTTATAACAAGAATCAAGAATAGTTATCATATCAATAGACATTGAGCTAAAGCTCAATTTAGATACATTATTTACATAAGCAAATTGAAACCAATGGACATAGTTGGAATGAAGTATGTATCAATGACCGCCTACAGAAGTTTTTCCTTGAATCTTTTAAATAAAATGCTACAATATTTACAGTATTCCACTTTTACATTCACCAATACTGAACTAACAAAAACCAAAATTTACAAGGCATAAAAATGTTACATAAAACCATGACCAATTATTCCTCCACTTTGATTTCTAACTCTCTCGATTAACCATTAAGTAAGGGGGACATACCCCTTTTCCCCTGTCATCAAAGCTCACAGTGATTTAGCCTTGACCCTAAATTAGCTATATGATCATCCTTGGAGTTTTTTATTTGAGAAACGTTGACACAAAAATGTTCACTGTGGAGATTCCGAACCCAGAAACTCTAAACTCTCACCACATAAATATGAAATCTACAATTGGTGCCCTATATGAAAGGGAAACCTGGACAGAGATTCGTAATCTCAAGAAAATAAGGGTTAAAATTTGTAAAAAAGAAGCGAATCCTGAAGCAGTGCCAGGATCTTGAACTTACACCAACCTATTTTTGTGTTGGTCGGCTTGTATCCTGCACTCCTAATAGATATTTACAATATCTTTTCTCCTCTCTCTTTTTTACAGAATTTGTCCTGATGATGGGTCTTGTTCTAGACCTGAAATGTTGACACAAAAATGTTCACTGTGGAGATTCCGAACCCAGAAACTCTAAACTCTCACCACAGAAATCTAAAATCTACAATTGGTGCCCTATATAGAAGGGAAACTTGGACAGAGATTCGTAATATCGAGAAAATAAGGGTTAAAATTTGTAAAAAAGAAGCAGATCCTGAATTAGTGTCGAGATCTTGACCTTACACCAACCTATTTTTGTGTTGGTCGGCCTGTATCTTGCACTCCTGATAGATATTTATAATATCTTTTCTCCTCTCTCTTTTTTACAGAATTTGTCCTGATGATGGGTCTTGTTCTAGACCTGAAACGTTGACACAAAAATGTTCACTGTGGAGATTCTGAACCCATAAACTCTAAACTCTCACCACAGAAATCTGAAATCTATAGTTGGTGCCCTATACGGAAGGGAAACCTGGACAGAGATTCGTAATCTCGAGAAAATAAGGGTTAAAATTTGTAAAAAAGAAGCGGATCCTAAAGCAGTGCCGGGATCTTGACCTTACACCAACCTATTTTTATGTTGGTCGATCTGTATCCTGCACTCCTAATAGATATTTATAATATCTTTTCTCCTCTCTCTTTTTTACAGAATTTGTCTTGATGATGGGTCTTGTTCTAGATCCGAAACGTTGACACAAAAATGTTCACTGTGGAGATTCCGAACCCAGAAACTCTAAAATCTCACCACAGAAATCTGAAATCTACAGTTGGTGCCCTATACGGAAGGGAAACCTGGACAGAGATTCGTAATCTTGAGAAAATAAAGGTTAAAATTTGTAAAAAAGAAGTGGATCCTAAAGCAGTGCTGGGATATTGACCTTACACCAACCTATTTTTGTGTTGGTCGACCTGTATCCTGCACTCCTGATAGATATTTATAATATCTTTTCTCCTCTCTCTTTTTTACAGAATTTTTCCTGATGATGGGTCTTGTTCTAGACCCGAAACATTGACACAAAAATGTTCACTGTGGAGATTCTAAACCCAGAAACTCTAAACTCTCACCACAGAAATATGAAATCTACAATTGGTGCCCTATACGGAAGGGAAACCTAGACAAAGATTCGTAATCTCGAGAAAATAAGGGTTAAAATTTGGAAAAAAGAAGCGGATCCTGAAGCAGTTCCGAGATCTTGACCTTACACCAACCTATTTTTGTGTTGGTCGGTCTGTATCCTACACTCCTGATAGATATTTATAATATCTTTTCTCCTCTCTCTTTTTTACAGAATTTGTCCTGATGATGGGTCTTGTTCTAGACCTGAAACGTTGACACAAAAATGTTCACTGTGGAGATTCCGAAACCAGAAACTCTAAACTCTCACCACATAAATCTGAAATCTACAGTTGGTGCCCTATACGGAAGGGAAACCTGGACAGAGATTCGTAATCTCGAGAAAATAAGGGTTAAAATTTGTAAAAAAGAAGCGGATCCTGAAGCAGTGCCGAGATCTTGACCTTACACCAACCTATTTTTGTGTTGGTCGGCCTGTATCCTGCACTGCTAATAGATATTTATAATATCTTTTCTCCTCTCTCTTTTTTACAGAATTTGTCCTGATGATGGGTCTTGTTCTAGACCCAAAATGTTGACACAAAAATGTTCACTGTGGAGATTCCGAACCCAGAAACTCTAAAATCTCACCACAGAAATCTGAAATCTACAATTGGTGCCCTATACGGAAGGGAAACCTGGACAGAGATTCGTAATCTCGAGAAAATAAGGGTTAAAATTTGGAAAATAGAAGCAGATCTTGAAGTAGTGTCGGGATCTTCACCTTACACCAACCTATTTTTGTGTTGGTCGGCCTGTATCCTGCACTCCTGATAGATATTTATAATATCTTTTCTCCTCTCTCTTTTTTACAGAATTTGTCCTGATGATGGGTCTTGTTCTAGACCCGAAACGTTGACACAAAAATGTTCACTATGGATATTCCGAACCCAGAAACTCTAAACTCTCACCACAGAAATATGAAATCTACAATTGGTGCCCTATACAGAAGGGAAACCTGGACAAAGATTCGTAATCTCGAGAAAATAAGGGTTAAAATTTGTAAAAAATAAGCGGATCCTGAAGCAGTGCTAGGATCTTGACCTTACACCAACCTATTTTTGTGTTGGTCGGCTTGTATCCTGCACTCCTGATAGATATTTATAATATCTTTTCTCCTCTCTCTTTTTTACAAAATTTGTCCTAATGATGGGTCTTGTTCTAGACCCGAAATGTTGACACAAAAATGTTCACTGTGGAGATTCCGAACCCAGAAACTCTAAACATGGAGATATTTCTTCTTGGGGGTAGATTGATACAACTAGTAAATTTGATTGATAATATGACTTAAATTTGTATTCGAGGGGAGAGATCCTAAATATAAATGATGAATTATATTCAAGGAATCACCCGACAAAATCACCTCCTCAAGTCCCATATTCAAAATTTGTTTTTATATCATGATATCAGACATAGGCTTCACCAACATTATTGGAAGTGTGACCTAAACCCCAAGCATACCTATGTTTATGATTCTCAGAAAAAATAAATTACCCCCACACCCCCCTCACTCCTACCACCCTGAATTTCCTTTTTTTGCTCCATAAAATCTTAATAATAAATGTTTATACCCCAAGACCCATTAATCAATTTCATCATTTAATAATATTGGTTTCTGACTCTCGCTAAGATGTGTTTACTCCCTGATGACACACTTTGGATAAAAAAAAAAATAATCCATTCTTATTGCTCCCCATTCAACTTCTGATCCTCTTCATTTACTTTATTAGCTTGGAAATATTCTCAAAGAAGCCCTATTTTTTATCTTGTCATCACGATGACATATTCCCTTTAATCTTGAAAAACAACTCAATTTCTAGTGAAATAATTTTTTCCAACATACATAATTATGAAGTACTTCCTAGATTCTCTTCATTAATTTTTTCCTTGCAAAATAACCATTATAAAATTTTCCCTTTTTTCTTAGCAAGTCTTGCAGTGAACAAGGCTATATTATCCTTGATCTTAATTGATATAATATCACTGCTAAGACTTCATGCATGAAATGGAATTCCAAGAAGAGATTATTTATATTTTTAGTAGCGTGTTTGCACAAGGCACAACAGGAAGGTATACCAATTTTCCTTTTCAATAAATTCTCAGTTGTTAGGATCATCCTATGAGCTCATTTACAACAAAAAATATTAATTTTTAGGAGGTAGTCTGAGCTCCAAATAAAGGCCCAAAGTCAAGAGGAGGGAGGTCTAATATTAGGGAAGAGAAAATATCGATAACCACTTTTAACAAAATTTAAAGCACCTTCCCAACCATGAGTGTCTTGATTTGAAAAGGAGGCTGGAGCACATCCAATAAGAGAGAATTTGAGAAATCCACAAATACTAATAAGGTGACCCGTAATGTTACCCTAGGCCCTACTCAATTGATTCCCATTAGATGACCAAGAGGAAATATACCAAAGAGATATTTTATGACGAGAAATCAAACAATTACACAAGGGACGAAATAAGGGATTTGAGCCCAGAGGAAGATTTCCAATAATTCCCTTAGTTCAAAATTTTATTGATTTCCTAGTTCCTGGAATCCAAGTCATATTAAACCTAATTAAAGGAACATAAGGAAAAATCATATGCCACATATGGGAGCTACCTCTAATATGAGGGATATGATGAATACAATATTCTCTCAGCCCATTAAGATATTTTTTATCAAGAACCTATTTCCACCAATCATTATACCTTGTGATTAGTCGTAAAACCTTGTGTTCCCCAAGGGATATATTCATTGAAAGGGGGCCTCTTATTCCTAAACCCCCATGGTTTTTGGAAGCCTAACTACCCCTTAAAAGATGAAAATTTTTAGGGTTTGTATTTTTTTCTTGCCAGAAAAACCATCTGAGTTATCGAGCCATTTTTTTCCTAACTGATATGGAAGCCAACATAATTGAGAACTAAAATATAGGAGGGGCATACTAAACTAGAATTGATATTCCAATCAGATTTAGTCAATGAGCCCCTAATTGCACAAATTTGGATTTAAACTTGTCAATAAAATGACCTAAAGAAGGATGAGGGAACATTTTGAGACATATCGGAATGCCCAAATATCTAAAATTGGTCCAATCATCCCTACATGTTATCCCTAGTTATTAATATTATTCCATGCAATAGTTTGCTAACATTCCAAGATTATATATGACTTTTAACCTCAGTTATAAATACGCTTGAGACCTGGAAAAAATCATCCAAAATAGATTTGAAGCACTATGCTATAATGCAAGAGGCACCACCAAGAAGGATCGTGTCATTAATGAACTATGCATGTTTTATGAACTTTGTACTTTCTAAGAACCAAATTCTAGGGAGGGAGTGACATCTTCATTCAAATTCCAGCTTCCCACTCAAGGATTCAATCATGAGAATGTAAAGAATGGGGGAGAGGGAACGCCATTTCCTGAGACCCCTGCAAGCTTTAAAGAAACCAATCACATATCCATTAACAAGAGGGGAAATATAAGGCCTTAAAATTAAAGCATTGATCCAAGATATAAAAACAAAATAGAACACCATTTTTCTTAAAATAACAAAGAGAAAAGAATGATACATACAATAAGAGGCATTCACCATATCCAACTTTTTGACCATATCTTTGTCTCCTTTGTACTTGTTGGAGTGTATGGCTTCGTGTACTAAAAAAAATGTGTCCATTTAATGCCTCTTACTAACGAACCCTCTTGATTTTCAGAGATTAGATTAGGAAAAAGAGACATGAAACTCTGAGTAATAATATTTGTAATAATATTATATCAGAAATTACAAACATAAATAGGTTTGAAGCAAGAAAAAGGAGAGGGTCTTACATATTAAGGAACTTGATCCATAAACTTCCATGGATATTCCATTAGAAAATTCATCACAACAGATCTAATAAAATTATACTTAAAAATTTCAAAATATACATTATTACAATTTTATATCTCTTTATATTTATAGATATGTATATTATTTTTAATTGTGTATGCATGCAAATTAAATTATGCAGAAAATAGAGAACGAAGAAATAAAAATGAGATGATCTGGGAAATCCTTTGGGGAGAAAAACCCAGCTAGAAGGTGAGGGCTCTCTGCTCTCTTTCTTTAAATGGAAATATGGCTGCAAGTACAAAGAAGTATGGCATGTGGCCTATGGGTTTATACAATGTACAAATCATCTATGTGCGATCTACCTCTTATCCCTCTTGGCTATTTTTTCTCATCTATGGAACAAATCCACTCGAAATAATGGAACCCCTTTTCCTCCTAATGGCTCGGTTTTAACATAGCCTGATAGGCTATAAGTGGTTAGGTTTGAGTGCCTCAACTCTTAACCAAAGTTACAATATAGACTCTTCTAAATTATAATCACATGGCTTGCCCCTTTTTCATGAATAATGGGGGCTAACATGGCATCCTCTTGAATTATGGTGGTGAAAATAGGAAGGTCAACCTCTGAGTGGCATAAATTTCACATATAGACTCTAGTTGATGTGATTCTTGCGCACTTGAAAAGCTATCTATGTGTAGAATAAGTTAAAATGGCGTTGTGAAAAGGAGGAAAATTTTAATCCCCCCAAAATTTCGTTTGATGCCTCAAAATGTTCCCAAAAGTTCTCAAACCCTAATTTTCCAATCTGGGTCCCACTAGTAAAAATGCTCCTAAGAGCCGATTCCTCCACTTTTTCACTCTAGAAGCATCGATATGGATGAAAAAATATATAATGATTCAATATAGAGAAAAGAAGGATGAATTGAGAGCACCCCACATTCAATTAGATTTTTGGATGAAATCATTATTATGATCAGATCCTATTTAATTGTGTTCCAATTTTTTTTATAAAAGTGTGTTTTGAATCGATCAGTACTAGGAGCTTTATCTTGATTGAAGGACCAAACCACCTTATAAATTTTTTATTCCATGATATGGAGAAAAAGCTTGGCATTGTGTGATTTTGAAACTAGCTAAAGAATATGGCCTAAAAAATCTTCTACTAAATTTGAAGGAGTGTCTCCATCTTCTTTATATGAGGAATCAAAGTGAGTAAAAGTGGCATACTTTATTCTATCCACATATGAACTAATCTCTCCATTAATCTCCATATGATTTTTCCATTCCCTTAATTTTTACTGTTTGTGGAAGAAACTAGTATTTTTATCTCTGAATTTCAGCCAGAAACTTCTTGATTTCAATCTCCAAATCTCCTCTTCTTCCTTTAATTTCGTATGTAATTATTCAAAGGATGTTTTCCCTTTAGCAAGAAAATCCTTAGTGATCATAACATCTTCCATTTCCAAAAGGATTCCCTCCAGATTGGATATGTTCTGCCCCACTTTTATTTTATGAGATTTGGAAATACTGAAGAGTATGGATTCTTGTACTAAAACAAAGTTATCCATTAAATCCCTCTTACTAATGGACCCTCCTTGAGTTTTAGAGATCGTATTGGGAATAAGTGGCACAAGTATCTAAGAAATAATATTTTTAATAATATTATATGAGAAATGAAAAGAGAAAAATTTCTAAAGCAAGCTAAGGAGAGGGCCTTACATCTCTAGGAACCAGAGAAAGGAAGGATGAATTGAGAGGACCCCCCATTCAACCACATTTTTGGATGAATTCCACCATTATGATCAAATCATATTTAATTTTGTTCCATTTTTTTTTATAACAGTGTCTCATGAATCTATGAGGAATAGGAACTTTATCAAAATCGAAGGACCAAACCACCTTCCAAATTTCTTCTTTTGTGATAGGTAGAAAAATTTTGGTGTTGTTTGATTGTGAAAATAGCTAGGGAATATGGCCTAAATTATTTTCCACTATATCTATAGGAGTGCCTCCATATTATTTATATAAGGACTCAAAGTGATTAAAAATGATATCCTTTTTTATATATGAAATAATGTCTCTTTTAAGCTCCATATACTTGATTTTATGTTACCATTCCCTTATTTTTTATTGTTTGTGGAAGATACTAGTATTTTGATCTCCAAATTTCAGCCACAGGATTCTTGATTTAAATCTCCAAATATCCTCTTCTTCCTTTAATTTCCTATGCAATTCTTCAAAGGCTTTTCACTCTTTAGCAAGAAAATACTCTATCATCAAATCCTATTCCATTTCCAAAAGGATTCCCTCTAGATTGGATCTTATTTGTCCCACTTTCAATTTATGAGTTGGAATTTTCCTTCACCCACTATTTTATTTCATCTTTTAAGCCCTTCATTTTCTTCTCCCATATGAATATAGGAATACCAATAACCCACCTCAACCATGCCTGGCGCACTATTGGTTTAAAATCCTCATCATTCATCCACAAAGGGTTAAAACAGAATGGGATGTGACCCTTTAAATCTTCCAACTCTAAAAGAAGCTTGACTGGGCGATAGTCAAAACCAATCCAAGCCAAATGAAATCAAGAGGAAGACATTTTTTGAACAAAAATATTTCTTCCTACTAGGAATCCATCCAATCTTGTAGCAATGTGTCAATGGACAACCATTTTGTTGCTCCAAGTAAATTTGGAGAGTTTAGGCTTGATAGTGACCAAGTCCAACAAGGAACTAAAATCCTCCATCTTTTCCTGCAACTGATATCTTACAATATAACCACCTTTCTTCTCCCAGTGGTTAATTATAACATTAAGTCCCCTCCTAAAATGCAATTAGACTTGAGAAGGGTTTCCCTTTGTCCTAAAAGAGAATTCCAATTTTCTATGTTTTCATGACACATATTTTGCATGTGATTTTTTACTACGTTGCAAATTTTCCTGGATTGGAGATGAATCAATATAGTTATGATCCAATGCTAATAATTTTATTCTTATATAAGATTGAATAAGGAGTATGACCTTAGAGTGAAAAACCACTCGAAGCGCACCTTGAACTTACCACCATTGATTTACTCCCGTTCCAAATTATTATGCATCTTTCTAGAGCTTCACGATCCCCTATTTTCATCTCATGGAGGAGGAAATGGGGATTCTATGATCTAATTAAGATTTTGATTTTAGGTTCCCTTTTCTCATTGCCCATCCCCCTACTATTGAAATTCAAGTGTGATCTAGAATTTATAACCAAGATAATTAATTGTGATTGTTTACATATGTTTTCCATTTAGTATTTACTTCTTTCATTATGTTATCAAGAAATTATACAAATACAAGAAACACTAGTGATTATGCCAGAGGCCAGGGAAAAACCCACAAGGGGAAAATCAAACAAACCTTTCCTTATAGAATCCTAGTCAATAGGAAAAATCCAAGTCAAACTAACCAAGTGTGAAGTCATCCCTCCACCAAACAACAACTGTCCACAAGAAGTATATCAAGATGCCATATGTTTGTCAACATTTTGTGCACAACATTGTTCATGAAAAAAAACCCACTTATCTTTCATTAAACCGACCTGAGAAATCTCAGATTCAAAAAATATTAGTGCTTTAAGAAGCTCGCATTCAATAGAATATCAGTGCCTTAGAAATCTCACATTCAATTGAAAATCAATACCTTATAAAGATCACATTTAACATAAGATCAATGGATTATAAATCTCCCATTTCTTAGAAGCTTATTACCTCTAAAATTGCTTTCCATAGAACTCGATCTACAAATTGTTTCGAAATGGTGGAGAATAGATGCCAATATATAGTTGTTTCCATGTCCAAAAAGATGCCTATCAAGACTGAGCTGAATTTTCATCTGGAGGGATGACTTGGGAGTTGGGATTTGACCAAAAGATACATAAAAAAAAATATTTTTTATTTTTCTTTTAAATCTCAAAAAAATTCCTTTTTACTCTTTACAACATCATGAAGACAGAACCTAGTTATAACTTCAACACTCCCTCTTAACTAGGGAGGTATTAATATGACTATCATGTTGTTCTCAAGTTGAAGAATTTTATAAGAAAGTATTATCAAGATTAGGATAAGCATCATCATAAAATAGCATTGCCAACATCAACCACATTTCCATAACCCAATTAGGGCCCCATGCCGTATGGCAAAGAAAAGCTCATTCTAGAATGAGATAAAATTACATGACACAGAAATAATGTTAGTCCATGTTGCTATCGAATATTTCAAAACATTCTCCAACCAAGGTCATAATGACACATGGAGCACTTATCAAACCAAGGTCAATATGACATAGGGAGAATATCAGACCACTCTCCAACAAAGGTCATGAAGACATAGGGAAAATTACATCTCAACAACTCTCCCTCTCAATGAGAGAGGTGATCTCCACAAGCCCAAGATAACTCTATAATTATACTTCTCAAAAAATTCATGACCAACTTTACCATGCTGGTAACAAATGTTGAGCAACACATATTAGGTTGACCATAAAATGTTCTATTCCCTTCACTAAATAAAAATTTATTTTCGGATATCCAAAATGGATGCTCCCTCTCACACAAACAACCCATCATCTAAGAGTTTGAGGGAATATTTCTTTGGGACCAAAATATGGCCTTTTGAATACTCCCTCTAAAGACAATAATTTCTTCATAACCGATCCCTCTATCAGAGAAAAATTATATATGATAATCCTTGATCCTGAGGGTTCTTCACGCTCTTTGAAAATTTGAGGCAACTGAGGAAAAAATCTTGACATTATACCCTCCCTCTTTCTGGGAGAACTTTCTTAAATCTTGCTACCATGTTGCCATTTGTTGCATGTTGGATCTTGATTTCTCTTTGGAACAATCAATCCATACTTCAAACTGCGCTTTCCCTCTGAAATCGAGGCTCATCTAGTACAATATCCTTCAAGTAGAAATTATGAAAATTCCTCTTGCTTTGCTTCGTTCTTCCACTTCTTCCAACCATTATCAAAGCCTTGGAAACTTCTACTATCTACCTGCAATCCTCATAGGAGGCCACAAAATAAAAATTACAATCAAGCAAGGAACTCAAAGACAAGTGACTAACTAATATAAATAATAATAATAATAATAATTAGACAAGAGATTATAAAATAATTATCCTTTGAGAAGAGAGTAAAATCCCTTTAATTTTGTACTTCTTGTAATTATCAACATCCTTGTCCTCACATTAACATGATGTCATTTATGTCATTCTTAAAAGCTAGGGATTCTTCTCACAATGTAAACAATTAGTCCTAGGGTTTTGTCCCAAGGGTTTTTTTATAAACCCTATATGCTTCAATAAATAAAATCCTCATGACCTACCAACTTCCATATTGCAAGTTATACACCTATGCTGATATGTTAGCTATAAACCCTAGAAATTCCATAGAAAAGCCTTGAAGTTTCATCCTAATTATGATCACAAAAACTGAATTTTCATATGCATGGATCTAAATATTTATGATGTCAACATCTATTAATTTTTTATTTGTCCTCAAGAGTGACGATACAAATCCTCATTCTACATTAGATCTCAACTATATCTAATTGTAATTCTAGCATACATCTTAGCTTATATGAAGATATAGATGTATGTCAAGTGCTACAAATATGAAAAAAAAAATTATACATACCTCTTGAGAAACTTTTACTTGTGTTCTTAGAAAAATGAATCTTGTCTTCATATTTTTCTACAGTAGGCTTTTAATATTATAGGCTTGATTTACTTCACTATAATGTAGTTAATTATCATTATTGGTCCTTGTTTAGAGAAAATATTCAAATCTCCCATAAGCCTTGAACCTACTACATAACTTGGATAGGCTCTAACCACTCCTTTCATAGCTCGGACCATGTTTTAGGGATACAAATTTGGATTTTATCCATGGGGACGCAACAATGCTATTCACGGTTTTGGACACAACATGACTTAAATATCGACCTAATTCATAGTCTTCTGTGGCCAGGGTTACCTCATACCTAATATCATCTTTAAATATGTGGTCACACAATCACATGATAGTTTGTTCTCCTTCCTTATAGACTTTACAACACCTACGTTGTTACTTGAGGAGACTCAACCCTCAACTGTCCATGTTTTCTTCCACAAACAAAGATAATAATCATAAAAAAGTACATGGATCATCATTTTAATTAGAGGAAAATGACTCAATCATTTAATAAACTTGAATTTTGAGGCATGGTCAATTCACTGTTGCACAAATATTATAGTTTCACAAATGTTTTACCTTGTCATAATTTCATGGAGGCTTAGATTTGTTATAGAGTTAAAGATTTGGACTTGTCACAAATACTCTGATCCTCATTAGTTAGCTCGAATTACTATAGAGAGGACTTGTCACTAATATTGAAAACTTCCAGACTTCATTTTTTATGGTTATACACTTTCTTTTCCCTTGTAAACACTTTGCTGTCAAGAATTCTTCGCCTAGATTCGTCCTGCACTTCTAGTCTTCATTAGGGTCTCATACCTATCTATTAGGCCTGTGATTACCTTTTCCTAATCATAACATTCACCCCTAAATACTAACCTTGAACGTATCATTAATAACTTGGTGAGAAACTCTTCAAATTCAGCTTAGACAAAACATAGAAAGATAGGCATGAAAATCATGTTCTTTCAACTCCTAACTTGCCTCTTCTTGAGCTGATGTACCTCAACCTTGTCATTCTTTAGATAGTATTTCTCTTCAACTTCCTAGCTTTGATAACATGTTGAAATTAAAGTGCAATCTATAATTTCTAATTAAGATAATTACTTTTGACTATTTATATATGTTTTCCATTTAGTATTTATTTCATTCATTAGGTAATCAAGCAATTATACAAATACAATGCACAAAGAGACAAGAAACATTAGATATTAGGAAAAAGGCCAGGGAAAAACCCACAAGGGGAAAACCCAACAATCATTTCCTTATAGAATCCTAGTCAACAGGAGAAATCCAAGTCAAACTAACCAAGCACCAAGTCAACCCTCCACCAAACAACAATTTTCCAAAAGAAGTCTATCAAGATGCCGTGTGTCTTCCAAGATTCTATCCACAACATTGTTCATAACTTATCTGTTATCAAGCCAGCCTTAGGAATCTTATATTCAATATAAGATAAATTCTTCAAGAAGCTTTCATTCAACAGAAGTTTCATGCCTCAAAAATCTCACATTCAACAGAGGATCAATGACTCAAAAAGCTCACATTCAATAGAATATTAGTGCCTTAGAAAGCTCACATTTCTTAGAAGAGTATTGCCTTAGATAGCACAAAACTTGCTTTCCACATAAGATATATGAATTGGTTTCCAAATGGTGGAGAAGGGATGCTAATATATAGTTATTTCCATGTCTAAAAAGATGTCTCTCAACACTGAGCTGAATTTTCATCTAGAGGGTCAAATTCATTAGGGGAATTTTAAGGTCTAAAATGGGCCTCCTAAGGAAATTATAAAATAATAGTGGAAATAATAAAATAAGATTTGATGACATCATCAAATTTTAGAGGGAAAAAATAAAAAACTACTTTTTCAACTCATATTTTCAACTTATCTCCCAAAGTGTTTACTCAAATTTCGAGCGGCAGTACTCGTTGGATGCAAAATTTAATTCCTCATCTAAGGAGTACCCATGTTGCATACTTTCTATGGGTATTTCTACACAAAAAATGAGAAATACACGAAAAACGTGATTGTAATCACATTTTTTTTTATGTATTTCTCATTTTCGTGTAGCAGGGTCCATCAAAAGTATGAAATATGGGTACTAATTGGATGAGGAATTTGATTTTGCATCCAACGAGTACTCCTGCTCAAATTTTGGGTAAAAATTTTGGGATATAAGTTGAAAATACAAGTTGAAAAAGGTAGTTTTATTATTTTATTATTTTTTAATCTTTTTATCCTTTTACTTAAAAAATGGTGAATCATCCCCCATGGTTGACATCGTCATCTTGAATCCTATTGGTTCTTATAAAGTTTATTTTTGTTGTACATTTTTCTTAGGAGGCCCATTTTAGACCTCAAAATTCCCCTAATGAGTAGTTGGGATTTGACCAAAAGGCACATAAAAAAATAAACTTTCTTTTTCCTTTTAAATCTCAAATAAATTCTTTTTGAATATTTACAACATTATGAAGAATGAACCTAGTTACAACTTCAACACTTTCAATTCCAGGAGATGATATTCATTATTTTCTAGAAGTCTTAGAGCCCCCACCAAGATGATGGCAAGCCAAACTATATTTATTTTTATTTTTAGGGAGTTTGAAGGAAGGAACATTAATCACTGACTGAGTTCCTTTTTCTTTACCCCTTTCTATATAAGCCTACAAAAGTTTCTGATTATATTTTCTAACCACTTTCCTTGTAGATTTCTAGGGATCAAAACCCCTTTCCATTTCATTTTCCAATTTTTCATTAGTTAAGGCAAAGAAATTGAGTTGATATTTCTCTACTTGTGGATATTCAAAATCTTCTTCCTTTTCCAAACTCACATATTCCACCGAGAAATTTTGCACAAGATCATATTCTGGTTTGGAACTTTATTCTCATCATGGGATTCACCATACCCCTTTTCTCCTTGAGTTTGCTATATTTCTTCAACCCCATGAGCTTCTCCTTTATCCTCTTCATTTTCTAATAAAATGAATTGATTTGCATGTTGTAAAATATTCTTTCCAGCTCTCAGAGATGAATATTTTTCTCATGTTCTGAAGACCTGATGGAGGAGGAGGGGCCCTTTGGGGGGGCCCTAGATCCTTTAGGGATTTTGGCATGTTTGTTGTAAAAACACCATCTCATCGTTGGGAGAGTGTGCTCATTATGTTAACCCAACGTCCCTAGTACAATTAGATAAATTGGGTAATTTTTTTTTTACTTCTTCCAAGATTCCAAAAAATAAATTTGGATATCCTCATTGTATTTTTCTGAGTGATACATTTCTAATTATATGACTTTTTTCCAAATCAGAGTCCAGGATTTCAAATTATGCTCCTTTAAAGTCTCATTACTTCACAAATTCTACCTCACCTTTTTTGCCACATGGTGCCCACGTGGCATATCACTACACTGCCACATGGCAAAGGCTCTTAGGAACCTAGGGAAACATCCCTATATGATATGTCACATGCGGTCATACTTCTCATAGAAGCAAAATGTATAATTCTATGTGTGTGTGTGTGTGTGCACCATGTAGGATATATATATATATATATATATATATATATATATATATATATATATATATATACCCATTCCTACGTGACATGTCACATGTGATCCTACTGCTCATAGATGCACATCGTATAGTTCTATATGTGTGTGTGTGTGTGCGGAATACATGCATGATTATAAGTATAATTTACTCGGTACAATCTCAGGTAATATTGAAGCCTCTACATGTTTATGTTCATAAATAATATAGTATGTGGAAGTGTGGTTTAGTATTAAGCCTTCACATGTACCTAACAGTGGCTTGAGAGGCATGACTATATATATAGGAGAGGATCCATTTGAACCTCCTCGCCCTTATGAATTTTAAATGATCTTATCACTAAAATTTGTTATCATTTTAAGCCTGTGAACCACACATAGGGTTATAGGTGATTTTGCACCATTTAACATATGTTCACCAGTGCATGCTTGCACTTTTTTTCATTCATAAGGACTTAATATACCCTAAAATAATACTCAGCTATTATGCTGATAAATTCCTCTATTTCAAACATTTAATTTAATTCACTTTATTTAATGAATGATCGAGAAGTCTAGGTCTATCCTCAAATGTTTTTTTTGTTTAAATATTGATTGGAGAGACATAAAATTTCCAACTTTTCAAAGTTTATATATATATATATATATATATATATATATATATATATATATATATATATATATATATATATATATATATATATATATATATATATATATATATATATATATATGAATGCTCTAGATTACACTTGAGTTCCTCCATTTGTGCAAGGATTATGCATATAAATATATAACATAAACAACTCGTTGTGAGCTTTTCCTGACCCAAAATTTCATGTTAAGTACAACAATACGTTATAATGATTCAAGGTTGAGCACCATATATGTAATAAACTCCTCAAACATGAACTCATCACGTCGTTCCAGCACCTTTAAGAAAAATGTCAACAACATACCAATTAACTATGTAAACAACACAATTATAGATCATGCCTCATACGTATATGACATCATTTCATATCAGCAAATGTAAACATATATTCATTGATACTAATAAACATAAGGAATACTTATCTCAAAATCTATTTGGGCAACTGAGTTTGGGACAACAACTCTCCACCCAACCATAGACAAGTTGTAGTTAGTTCTCACTTGTAGTTGTCACCCCCAAGCCAAATTCTAGAGATTGAGGGCAATTTTTCTTAGGGATTTAAACTCCAATTTCTAGTTTAAATAGGGATTCTATAGGTTCTCTCACATCCACCCACCAACTAATTTAGCATTCAACAATAGCACAGGAAAATCCAAAGGCCTACTGCCCCCACTCTTCAAACTACAACACAATGTATTAAACCCATCTTGGGGGATCCATAACCCACTGTAAAACCCAAATACAATAACAAAAGCCAAGGGAATCCTTCAGAAATCCTCCTTTTAGGTATCTAAGGAATAATCCTCCACCCTATCCCTCAAGGAACTTAGAGAAAAACCATATCCACCTTCTGCCTATGAGGGAATCTAGAGGCTATTGTTCCTCACCCGACAGTGATTTCCCCTTCTTTCCAATATAAAGTTGATTTTCCTTTGTACCTCTACATTTTTTTCCTCCTTTATTTGAGCTCCTCATCTCTCCCCTTTTTTCAATCACTAGTTATCCTCTTTTTTTCCCAGTTAATCCCCCAAATTTCGAATCGCGTTCCCCTTATACCAGGCTTGTTATAATTATCCTTTTTCCTCTTTGTCCCTTGTGCAACCTTCAAATAGTTACCTAAGTCTGCCAAAATATTTCCAAACTTTCCAATGGTTCCACATATCTATTTATCCCCTAGATTTGTTTTTTGTTGGTTGACTTGTTGCACTAGGTGTTTACACACCTCACGAGATAGAAGTTTGCCCAATATTTCCTTTTAAATTTTGTCATTTTTTCCTTGTAAATTTTTCCAAAGCAACATGGCTGCTCATCCTTCTTCTTCATCTCAATTAATTCAACTAACTAGTATATTTAAAGCACACCAACCAACCTTCCATGGCTATCATAAAACAAATTTAACACCTTTTAAATCCTAAGAAATCAACCATCTCAACTCTGGAATTTGTGTCCCTTTGACTTAGCCCATTTTTCTTTTTATCAAATATTTACATTGTATACATTGGTGGAAAGTAACTAGGGTTTTCACATTTGTCCTCTTCTTCTCTTTTGGATTTGCTATCGACCCCCATTCTCTTGTTGCTTGAGGGCATCCTTATTTTTCAGGATATTCTTGGCCAATTTCCCATCTCATGAAATTGTTTACACTTGAATGGGATATGATCATAATCCACCTGTTGAATGAAAGATGAGTTATCCAATGTGAGTTGAATTTCTTTCGGAAAGCCTTTCTCGAGGTCTACTTATACACAGATACGAGCACATGAATACATTGAATATATATTTTTTTTCTCTATGTATGTATCTTCCACGAAACTTTCAATGTTTCTAAAAGTATCCTCATCCCAACAATGAACAGGTAAGTGACAGAGTTTTACCCATATTGAAACTGATAAGGGACATCATTCTTAGGATTAAAATCCAGGGTCCAACGATCCAAGTAAAGACCTTGGGCACCCATGATTAAGTAAAAGCCACCCCTGAATATGAGATCTCGATTTTCTTCAAGTTCAAATAAAAATGTGAAGAAACCTTTGTTGCAAAAGGCACACTCAATATGGACTTGTTGTAGGGAAATCCCAACACTCACCCCCCCTCCCCTCCCCCCATTACTTCAAATAATGGGGACCCTTTCCATTAATTTTTGGCTAAGCATCTTTTATGATTTTCATTTAAGTTAATTTTCTTACAATTTTGTCATTTTTCATTTTTATTGGATTTCTATTTTGATTGTTTCATTGAATCCTACTTTTCACGAGCTTTCCAACGATACTTGTTCCACCTCATTTGGTCAAACGATTTGTAAATGACCCTCCTTTGATGTTTGGTCATTTTTGTTCCCAGGGTTAAAGAAATGTATAAAATGTTTAATATTTCATTTTTTGCAATTAAAATTCATTGTAGATATTAAATTTTTCTTAATCCCGAAATTTTGAAATTTTGAAATGTCGAAATGTTGAAAACCCGAAATGTCGAAATCCTGAAATGCCAAAAACGTTGAAATCCCGAAATGTCGAAATGTCGAAATCCTGAAATCCTGAAATCCCGAAATGCCGAAATCCTGAAATTATATAATATTATAATAATATATATTTTTAATTTTTTTTTTAATTTTATTTCTAATTAAATTTGTAATTAATTAAAATTAATAACATAATTAAAATTAATTAGTATTAATTAATTAATATTTTCATTCTAATTTAGGATTAGACTTTTAATTAAAAATTCTGATTTTTAGCCTGGGCAACAGAATTTCCAGAATTCTATCAATTTTAGTACTCTAACTTTAGAAGCTCATAAATGGAGTTTTACTTGGCCATATGAGGCCAAAAATAGCTCATTGGAAAGGTAAAATCATGGAGAATATTTATGAAGTAGTTTCAATACTAGATTTGATCATTTATTAGGTCTCAAATCTAGGAGAAAATCAAGCCCTGAATTCTATAATAAAATTAATTTTTTGAGTTTAATTTTATGCATTCTCATTTGTCCATGACTTCTTCTAAGTGCAGATTCATTTGTCAATAATCTCCTTGACCAATTAGATCCTCACAGACATCAATAGAAAGCTATGATTTCTTTCTAAATTGTTTATGTAATTAAATTTGATTAGATATGTTTTAGTTTCAGATTTAGTATTTTGATTTTATTTTTTTATTTTAATTTTGCTTTGATTTGTTTTTGTAGGAAAACATTTGAAAGGATGAGGAGAAGAATATCTCAATCAATGATAATGCTCCAGCAATAGAAGAATGGAATTTTGGGCCAATGAAAATTTATGGAGCAAATTTATTCTTCAACAAAATTTCTTGTTGAGAATTCTTTTGTAAATATTATAAATAGTAGATTGTAGAATGTATTAAGGGGGCTTCTCTTATTCTAAATTCTTAAAAGAACTATTGTAATAGGGATTTAGAGTTGTAGGTGAGAGGATACAAAATCTCAGATCTGGGGATTATTGAGGTTTTTTCTTTTGCATTCTGAATTATGTATGATGGGCAGAGTTTGCACTGTTGCAGCTCTTGTTGTAACAACAAAAGTTCAAAGATTATAGAAGACTATTGGAGACTAGAGCCAGAGAAATGGATTCAATAAATTGATATTAATAATACTATTATTTTAAATAATAGTTTCATTTTATGATGGCAATGATTGTGTCATTTTATTCATATATGTGCACTATTGTCAAAATGAGTAATGTGTCTCAATTATATGTTATTCTTTATCTCGGCTCTTATGGGTTGAATTATGATTTATGAGTAAATATTTACTGAGAAACCTGTCTCTTAATGTTGATTTAAAAAATAGTGATATGTTGTGAATTATTTCCTCATATTATTGTTTAATTATTCAAATTAATGATTTAACAATCAATATCATTTTATGAATTACTTCTCGATTTTTCTTGGTTTATTATTTCAGTTAAGAGTTCTCTGAATAAAATGTGTTTTGGTATACATAATGTCAGTTAATTGAATTACTTCATTAACTAGATACTCATTATAATCCAGACATATTTAATTCCCAGTCATTTAAATATCTTGCTCTCGGTTGGGTTAGATCTATATCTGCCTAATTGAGATAGGATTAGGAATTAGTTCATTTTTCTTGCATTTTAGAATAATTTTTCATTTATATTTAATTCTACATTCCTAGAAGTATTCTTCAAAAACAAGAAAAATTTAGTTGTGGCTTGGATGAGCCCCAGATCAAATAAAGGATCACTTTCTTGCCTGATCAACAAGAAGGATGATCTAATGTCTCTTCTCCACTGGTGAATGAAAGTTATACTTTAAGCCATCGAAGATTGAGAAAAGGTAACTGGACATAGTTTAACCAGTTGGAACTACTATCCCAAATGGAAAATGAGCTACTTTAAGGTCTGGACTGGGTGGTCATCCCCCAATGTTGTTGCAATGAATTTCGAGGCTTCAACATTTTTGCGCTAGAAGTAGGGCCTGAAACTTGTTGCCTATTGGAGTCTTCGTATTCTAAAATTTTATTTTTCACAATTTATCCTCTCAAACTTCCAATATGGAGTTGTATTCATGGACACACATCTTCCAATACTCCACCATAAGTGGTAAGACTCTTGTCTCAGGTAAAGTTTAATGATAAGAGGAATACTTTTGCATTTAATCATTCTTTACAATTCATTCAAAATTTATCAAATTCTATGTTTCAAGGAATTGATGAAGGTTTTTTATGTAGGATTGTTACTCTTAAATTCTTAGCAAAAGCCAGAAGTTGGTGTCAATCGCTTCCAGTTGCCTCAATTTACAGTTGGGATCATTTTATTACAATGTTCCTTTGTAAATTTAAGGGTTATGACTACAAACAAGTATGTGACGAAATTGAAGATCTACGAAGGTTTTAAAGTGAGTATTTAATTAATTTTACCATTAGATTTCATTTAAATTGTTTAAAATTTAAAATAGAAGACAAACTTTTCAAAGAGGAATTATTATATTAGTTTGAACATATTTTCTCTCTTTCTCCCATTCATAATATATGTGAAATTATTTCAAGCTTTGCTCAATCTCCTTCTAATTTCATTAATATAATTTAGAATTACAATATGGAGGTACAAACAAATGATGATGAAGTGGCATTTATTATGTATGACCAATTTCTTTATTTAGTACACACTTCCTACAATATTGATAATGATCATGGTGCACCTTCACATGTCAATGAATCTCAATTAAAAATCTTGGAAAGTTTCACTAATCAACAACAAAAAGATACTAGAAACAATCTTGAAGAAGATACCTCTTCAAATTTTAGAACTTAGTGTGTGTTAGAATAAGAAAATCAGGACATAAGTTGGTGAATACAAGCAATGATAAGTTTCAAATAATATGAAATATGTTGTACAAATTTCTGAATTCTTTTATGATGAGCAAATGCAAAAGTCAGGACAACAAAGCAACATTCTTCAAGAAAGCACAATTAGCCAAGTAAATGATCTTAAATCTGAAATTTGCAATGAAGAAAATGCACAAGGGTTTCCAAATAGAGTCATTTTCAAATGCATTTTTTCGGATTCACATTTTTCCCTTTATCCTGATATTTTTGCTGATAGCAATTTATCCTCTCTTCACTTTAAAGATATTTTAGAAAACAAAGAGGCTAATCTAAATGAATTGCCGATTAATTTTTATCAAGATATATAATTAATTATTGATAATTCTTCTGGAATTAATGAACATGAGCTCAATATTCCTTCTTATTTTGATACATTAGGTGAGATCAATATGAATTCTAATGAATGTCATGAGGTCATATATGATAGTTACTTTGACATTGAGGATATTGATTTATCTTCTTCACAATTAAATATTCATGATCAAAGTCGAATGAAATGTGAAAATGAAGAACAATATAATTCAAAAATTGTTTCAAATAGTTCTCTTTTTCAAACATTTAATCATACTCATAATTTCAGCATTCAAGAAACCATTCCAATCTATGATTTTTTTTCCCAAGGAAAAATCATGATTTTCATTAATAGTTGAAAATCACATGTTGTAGATGCATATGCATATGAATTCTATGTGACCATGGTCACACAATAATATTTTTCCTCAAAAATCACCCCAAGGGTGTACAGTTTTAACCGTCAATATATATACAATAAATACAAAATAAAGCTAGTCATTTTGTCCCCAAAAAAATGGTCAAAAGTTGTTCATGTTTCCCTTATTCTGATAATAGGATGGTCGATGAAAGGGCGATGATAATATTTGTAATGTTGTTGGTCCAGTTGTTCTTCTATGTGCCATAGCCCTCGATGCTAGACCGCTGCCTCCTTGGATAGACCGTCGGAAATGTTGTTGCGCTCCTTGTAAATATGAAGACATGAAATGGATGTAAATTGTGATTTCAGTAGCCATCGATCCTCCAATATACTCTATAGTGTGTGCACATGACATGTGGCAGATTTATTGAGCCAATTGATGATGATTTTATAATCTCCAAAAATTTGTAGATGATGACATTCATGCTCTAATGCAAACTATAGGAGATGGAGAAGAGCGGTGAGCTCAAAATAATTGTTAGTGTCATGTTCTAATCCCATATTTATCTTGAAGGAGTGCTAAAGGTTGAGGTGTAGGACGGTATCGCCCCCACATCCCTAGGGTTGCGCAGAGCCATCGAAGTATGCCCAAGCATGATCAAAATTAATGACTTCAAGAATAATGGATCGAGGAGGGCAGGGGGGGTCATCATCAGGTATGTTGTTGTAGATGGATATAATGTGGGAAGAGATAGAGTGCCAACAGGGTGGTCTGTCCTGACAGATAGTGTAGTTTCTGGCAAGCCAGATCCCCCATTTGATGACAAGTGGCATGTTTCGTGCTTTATGAGGGTTAAATAATTGCCACCAACTCTTCCATGCCCCCATGAGAGTCATACCAGTCCACTGTGTGTTGATATGCAACTCTGTTAGTATTGATGTCCACAAAGCCTGAGAGGTGTTACGACGGAGAAATAGATGTTCACATGATTCAGAGTCTTCACGGCAGAGGGTGCACCATGTTGGGCCCTGGATGGTCCTTTCGTGAAAATTATCCATTATTGGGGCAATGTTATTAATAATGCACCACATAAATAATATGGTTCGAGGCAGGGCTTTAAGTTTCCATAAGCATCTCCACCACAAGATGAACTGCTGAGGGGAGTGGTTCGAGAAGATGTACATATATCCATATTTGGGACAGTATTTTTCATTCTTAGAATATGCCCAAATCAATTCATCATCCCCAGGGATAATGCGAATATGCGATTCAAATAAAGCTGAAGTAAAGGTCTCCCATGATTGATGCATATGAGTAGGAAGACCAAGGAGGTTCGCAGATTTCCAACCCTGCAGATAGAGTGTCGTGGACTGGGGATCTGCAATCTATGATATGAAATGGATGCAAATTCCAGATAAATGGTCGATGATCTCATGGGGGAGAGTATGTGCATTCCCACTCCCTGACCATTGACCTATTCCAATGCGAGCTTCATTTACGGATCTAATGCTCCAAATCAGACCATTTCAAATGTGCGGTAAGGAGGATAAAACAACCTTACATATGGTTGATATATTCCTGTGGTTCCAAGTTGGATGTCTGATCCAATCAATGATGTTCATGGGTTGAATGTATTTCAGGTACACCACCTGAGCCCAGATATTTCTGGAAGTCATAATCGACCAACCCATATTTGCTTCAAGTGTCTTGGCAAAAATATCTAGGTTCTTAATGCCCTAACCTCCCCACTTTTTTTGTAATGCAATACAATCCCATCTTATCCAAGCGAAGTTATGTCCCTCCCCGTTCCCGTTCCAAAGAAATCGGTTGCATATTTGTTGTATTTTGGAAATTATTGCACGAGGAATCCATGTAAGTGACATCCAATATACAGGGGTGGCTTCCCGGACTGATTTGATCAGAGTGAGTCTCCCAGCCCGGGATAACCATATGTGGTGCCAAATAAAAATATGTTTCTCCAATTTGGCAATGAGCCATGTCTAGTCAGCAATGCGATAGTCAGAGGGTTTCATTAGAAATCCTAGGTACCGAAGTCCATCAAGGGGATCAAGTATGGTAAACGAGAATCGGTTCATAGCTAGGCCCCTCTCCTGTAGTGTGCAACCGAACTTAGATATGTTTGATTTGAGAGCGTTGCAGACCATGCCAGTGGTAAGACTAAAAGATCCCATAGCTGCTGAGAAAGATAAGGTGTCTCTGATGGATCCATTTAGGAGAATGAGGACGTCATCCACGAAGAGTAGATGTGTAAGGGAGCATCCCTACGCTATCTTGATGCCCTGGAGTCTCCCCTGATTCTTTTAATCCATAATTAATCGACTTAATGCTTCCATAATGAGAAAAAAGAGGAGTGGGGATAAAGGGAAGTCTGTCGGATCCCTCTTTCCGAATGGTTTATATGATGATCAAGCTCACATTCCTATTCATAGTCATAAACCTCTCTCGAATTCACAAGTTGGTATCATCAATCATTCTAATTGCATTATTCTGCCTAATTCTTGTGAAAAAGACAACATTTCAAATCATTCCCAATTGTTCTGTAACACTAGTTGTTACAATTATGATTTAATTTTATTATTTTTCCTTCATTTATTTTGTTTAACTTCATATTTGTTTTCTATTTTTAGTTTTCAATTTTTAGATACTTTGTGCTGGCGTATTGAGTAGATCGGTTTTAAACACTCAATTGAAGCATTTCCTATATGGGTGAATGAAGATTCAAATTATAATCATGAACATCAAGAGCTATTTATCTTCCAATTCCAATTGATGTTCATTTATTATCAATTACTTATTTCTTCTCAAAATTAGTGTCAACAAGAGAGTGTATTTTCACATTATGACAGAAATCTAATTCAATTAATAATCTTCCATTGTATCTAATAGATGTTCATCCATTTTTTTTTGACCCATTTGAAAAATATTTGGAAAATTTTCCTACATGGAAAATTGTTAATAATTTAACATATGTTTATAGCATTGACAATTTTTTCCAGGCCATTGCATATAAAATTTCATATCCACAAGATGGCCTTCATCTTCTATTTTGAACCTCTCCCAATCAATAATGGAAATTCATCCAGATTTCTATGGTCCAATTGAATTTCAGCTGGAAGAGACATTTCAAGAGAAGGTAATTGTAAATAATCTAGTCTCTATATTTAGATTCGCAATTTCTGTACATACTAGATTCAAATTTATTTCTATACATGCAATCATATTTTTACTAATGTCAGACATGTATATACATACAGGAAACAAAATTATTGCATGGTTACATTGGAAGTATGATTATACATAGTGATATTTCCTTTCGATTAGTTAGCAATAGGAATAGATTAATTTAGATTAGACTTTTTATGTTGTCATTTTTCTATTAATATTCATATTTTTAATAAGCAAGTAATAAATCTAAGTTTTCTTGGCATCCCTTTCATTTGCTGGAAAAGTGGCTTAAAACATATTAGAAAATTATGAACCATTTGATTGTCTTGCTTTTGCAACAAAATCTGTCACAATGACAAGATTGTTTTAAAAGTATATATGAATAAATTCCAAAAATTAGCTACAACTTGGCAATCTTTGATTCACGAGTACTTGTCAAGAGCTCATTTTCGCCACTTTTTCCCTCTAACGTAAATTTCAAATTGATGCAATTGAAAAGCTCATTACTTGCCAAATTTTACTAAATAAGTAGATGATATTGAACATGTGAGAACTTGAAGATTCATGAGGCAAAGTTACAATCAAAATTCTTCCATGTATGTGTTTAGAGGTTCATTGTCACCTATTGTTAGTTTTACTTTCTAAAAGGTTATTTCTTATTTTTGTTTTGTTTCTTTTACAAGTCTTCATCGACTTGAATACGGAGACCTGAGATAAGAAAGAGGCCAACCCTTTTTCAAATCCACAACATGTTAAGGGAAGTATTATTTGTTGTTCATCAAAATTGGAGCATTCTTTAATTTTTTCTTATATTTATTGAAACTCCAATGAAATTTTAATACATTATTGGAAGATTCATTTCGACTTATTACAATATCGCAACTCTCCTCATAAGAAAGTTTCGATGACATCTTCCTCCGATTGAATACTCCTGATGATTAATTTAATTATTAAAAGGAGTTTTGTGTTAAAGGAAAAAGTTAAGTTGGTGTTTCTTTTGAATTGAATACTTTAAAAATCTTGACCCCTAAGGAATTCCACACAGCATTATCAGATTTTTTAAATATTAACCTCATTTTGTCGATCTTCGATATGTCGATCCACTCGTTCTCCGATAAATAACTTCGTCAATATGTCAATATCCATATAACCCCGTACCCGATATGACATTTAAATCTGGTTTTAAACGATGTCACGTCTATTCATAAATCACAATTTTGGTTGGGGCATATGTTTTAAAATTATGATGTCTCGGATCCGATATGAAATTAAATTCAAATAATTAAACTATCGGGTCCGTTCCATATCACAGTTCACACGTCAAAGGTTTTCAAAGGAGAAATAACCAAATACCTCTGATACAAGATCCCCAATATAACTTGCCACTACTCATATCACAATTTTCATATCGCGAATTCCAATAAGTTGTTCTCCTTTTGAACACTCGATATTGAAACTCTAATAAACGACCTTCGATATTCATTTCTGCTCATATCTTTAATCAAGGCCTATCAGAAGGTCATGATATCACATGTTTCAAAGTACAACCATAATATTTTGCCAATATTTTTACTAGCATTATGGGTAAATGATCATATTTTGTCTCTCATCGGTGCAACTAGAACCAAATTCTTACGCTTATTATCGCTCTAATTTGCTACAAATAGAGGAATTTTTTGCACAAAACACTTATAGCGAATGATCTTATCCATGAATTTATATATGCTTATTTTAAATATTACAATTACAAAGATGAGTTGAACCATTGCATCATATTTGCCAAATTTTTTTCCCTTTAGTCATATTCATTTATTTACAAGGGACTTAGAGCCTCTAATTAATGACATTTGAAATCTCAATCCACTGCTTTTTATTTTTCGAGATTTTTCTCAGAGTTTCAAATTTGATGTCTTATTAGACTCTTGGATTTGTATTATATCATAAGTATTTAAAATGAATTCTAAAGATTTACCTCTCCAAGATTGACATTTCATTTTCTGATACTATCTTGTTTATTATATTTAGTAACGGAAATGACCCATATTTCACTATCTTCACTAGAATTTTGTGGACTCAGAGTTTTGTAAAATTTATTTCGGCTTCAGAAAAGGTTTATGAGATATTTAACACTTGATTTATTCTCATATTTATTAAATCTTGAATTCCTCTCCTAGAAGCTTATTTTATAGGTAAATGTAAATTCTCTTGCAATCAATTTTACAAAACTTCAAATTATCGGAATGAAAATCTTCACAAATACTGTATAAACTCTTACAAAATTTTTACCTCTGATACATGAATGTTTGATACATCAGAAAGGTAATATTTCTACATTATACATTTATTAAGCATTCGTTACTAGGAATGATCAATATCATAAGTTTTGTTTGTTAAAGTTACACAAAATATTTTGTTCCAAGATCTTACTACTCTTAATAGTCTAAATACTGAGTCTTCTAGTATCGAAGGTGAAATTTTATTAAAATTCTGAAAACAAATTTCATCGGAGACATTATAAAGCAAGATTTTTATTTATCGAAGTTTTGTCCATTTGAGACTTTTGGAAAACTTGAGCTCTTACATTTTTCTTTGATTCTCTCAGAGACTTAGAACTTCAAAATATTAGGTTAATTATCCTCGCGGGTCTTTGATCATTACATTTTGATATTTCGTTATGTTTACATGAAGTCTCGCTTGATTATATTTTGAATATATATGCTACTTTCATGTTATCATGGCGGTCCAAAACTTGGATATGTTTCAATCATAATTTTTCTAAATCCAAGTATTCATTCATAGAGATGACTTTCTGAATAAAGGGATATACATTCTTCATGGTGTATGTACATGGACTTATTTTACTCTTCTCGACAATCTCCTTCACTAATAAGGAATTTGGAACAAGTAAATGTAATGTATTGATGGTTAATTCATATTTTAATTCTCTTTTATTTTGAATTTCGCTCCATACTTATCATATAAAGATTCAAGTCCTCTTCATATAAATAATTGATATATTATTTGGGAGTTTGAATTGATTTCAATATTTTAGGGCTGATATAAATTTAGAATGAATAAGCAAAGAGAACATTCATCACTGCAATTCATAAAGAAGCATATCTTCATTCTCATTTATGATGGATTTGATTTATTTTCGATTCCTTGAACATGAAACATTGCTTTATTCTAGTTTTCTACTTGTTTTACTTTAAATTTAATAAATAATGATTTTAGGTCAACAAGATTTCAATCAACTCAATTTTTTCATACTTATAATTCTAATTAAAGGAAGAAGTTATATTTTGTTGAATAAAATGATACATCTCAGGTAAGATTAAATATAATTCTCCAATGTTAAGTTTCATGCACCCACTTTCATTTATTTTCATTATTTCATTTTGGGTTCCAATTTTTCTTTTAATTTTTTCTGATCTTGAACTTTGTTTTTACAGGTCTTCATGAACCTTTCGCACCTCTACCAGATCAATTTTGAAAATTCATTATCTTTTTATCATTTTGATTTGATATTCTTGAAATAATCAGTAATGATCCTCATCAAATCAACTAAACTAGGGATTTTTTGGACCTCTAGTCTATTTCTTTAAAGAATTATTTTTATTAGAAGATGGTTAAGATGTTTTTGCAGGGTTTTGCTTCGAAACTATAAATTTTACAACAAACAGAGACTTCTCATTTAACATATTATCTTTCATAAGTGTTATTCACCCTCTACATTTTGAGAGCCTCAATTTTATAACTTTGCAAGATTATTAAAAAAAATAAAATAAAAAAAATCTCAACATGGGAAGGAACGTACATATTCTTATTTTCTTTTATCTCCTTTGTTGAGAAATTTGTATAATTAGTCTTGTTGGAGTTTATCATTTAAATTTGGATTTTTCTTTCAGTTTTTTATTTCTTCAATTTAATTTTTGTTTGTTGATTTCTTTTCTTACTTTAGTTTAAGAATTTTTTTCCTTTTGATTTCGGTTTTGGTTACTCTACCATGATTTATGTAAAACAATTTTTCCTTGCTCAACATTGATTAGCATACATGGGAAATATTTTACTCTATCTATTTCAGTGAATTTCATTTATCATTTAAGGCATATCCCTATGGAACCATAAGACTATCTTGCTTTAAATATTATTCTTGGAGGAACAAACTAAGTGTTGAGTTTACATTTTCAAGGAAAAAACTTATTTGAATTGAAAAGAATGAATCCCTCCCACCCCTCCACATAAAAGCCTCTGATTGATAGTTCTAGGGAAAGAATTTGGAGTAAACATTTTGAAATTATTATGTCCAATAAATATAAAATCTCTATTACCATCCCACCTATTTCTCTCAAATACATCATAAACTAAAATATTTCAAAATTCACTTATTAAAATGGTGATTAAAAGAGGAAGCATGAGAAATACAAGTAAAACTATCGGGGCTATGGACTCTTGTTGGCAACAGGGCTAGGCTTGTATGGCATAAAAGACAACTTCGTCGGGGTATTATTCAGGCTCACTGACAGCGAAGCGATGTTAGAGACAATCATAAAATAGATATATGCTTTATAAAAAAAAAAAAAAAAAAAAGCTTCTATCTCTAACTTCTTCTATCTTTCATATGAGATAATTTTAAAATAAATTTTCCCAAATTTGGATTCATGAATTTTACACAAGTTTTATTTGAGTAATTATCCTTACAAACTGATATTGCTTAATGGGTAAACCCACGAAGGTGGGTTACACTTTTGTGAGAATTGGGTGTGGAAAAGTCATTTTCCCAACAGTTCGGCCAAATTGTTATAAAATTTCGGCCAAACTGTTTTAGAGTTTGGCCGAGCTTTTGAAATTAGTTCGGTCAAACTCATTATGTTGTTTACATTGACAACATACTGACAACATGGAAAACCAATTTTTGGCTAGAAATGGGAAAACCGGCAACAAAAGTTCAGCTGAACTATTAGTTCGGTCGGACTAATAGTTCGGTCGAACTTTAGTTTATAAGTACACCAGCCCAGAAACGTGGATGGGTTTGAGGCTTATTAGCGTTGTCGTAACTGTCTGTTGTGTTTGCTGAGGTTGTTGTGTTGCGCAGGGGCGAGGAGGTGAGTAATTTGTTGGTTTTCTGTTGTTTATTTTCTTTGTGAATTTATTTTATTGTTGTTATTTTTTTTTTTTTTATTGATGTGTTTCTTTGTTTGTAGGTAATCCGCGTCCTCCATGAAGTCCTCGTTGATCTCCGAATTGCGACCTCGTCTATGAATTGTGGCTTGTCTTCTCATTGCGGCCTCGTCTCCGAATTTCCAGGTTGGTACATAACCTCACGACACTTTTACGAAGAACATTAAAAAAAAAATCCAGATTTAAGAGAAATTAATAATCTCTGCCTTAGATTTTGTTGACAAAAGTAGAAAAAAATAATTAAATAAATAAATAAACTTCCAAGGTTCCTTTCTGTTGCCCCTCTTAAATAGGAAATCCGCTGTCTGATTTTGCTCTCCGTAAATGTTCTAAAATGAAATATTCTTTGGTTAAGATTTTCTTATAGTACATAGTTTTTATGATTCTAAACTTTGTTACATGACAGTTATTTTACCTAACCTCACAACAATTTTACGAAGAAAATTTAAAAAAAAAACAGATTTAAGAGAAATCAATAATCTAGCCTTATATTTTGTCGAAAAAAGTAGAAAAATAATAAATAAATAAACTTCCAAGGTTCCTTTCTAATGCCCCTCTTAAATAGGAAATCAGCTGTCTGATTTTCCTCTCCGTAAATGTGCTGAAATGAAATATTCTTTGGTTAAGATTTTCTTATAGTCCATAGTTTTTCTGATTCTAAACTCTGTTACATGACAATTATTTTACCTAACCTCTCAATGCTTTTACGAAGAACATTAAAAAAAACCCAGATTTAAGAGAAATTAATAATCTCAGCCTTAGATTTTGTTGAAAAAAGAAGAAAAAAAATTAAATAAATAAATAAACTTCCAAAGTTCCTTTCTGATGCCCCTCTTAAATAGGAAATCAGATGTCTGATTTTTCTCTCCGTAAATGTGTCAAAATGAAATATTTTGAAAGGAGTCTGCCAAGTCCCACATTTCCTGGCCCATTTTGCACCTAGTGGTTACAATCAACTTGGGTAGAAAACTTAGTCAGTCCTATCCAACCAGTTGCATCACCTTAGTGTTGAAATTTACTATCTTCACATTAAAGCTTTGTATAAGGTTACTCTACAAAACATCATCTACTTTTTACTAAATCATATTTTTTTAAGGACAAATAACAAACAGAGGCTAATATTTGAATCACGTATGCAATTCAAAGAACCTCAAAAATAGAGATTGAAACACTTATTTATTCCTTCACAACTAGGTACATTGCATTAACAAATTATATTATCTATGGATTTTATTTCCTCTATAGTGTTTTTCTAGGTTATCCAGTTTGTTAGAAATCAAAAGTGGGTTGCAGAAGTAGATAACATATCCAAACAAAGACAATTGCAGTTTAGAAACACCCTTGTGACATTACACATCACAAGAACAAGTTATTCACATAACATCTCATCATCATAGCTTGATTATATTTATACAATTAAGTCCATAACCATTCTCCCTAAAATGGGATTGATTTGGTCAATTTTGATCACTAAAGTCTACCCCAAAGCAGTTATAAAATCCACAGTTCTTGGCCCTTTCTGGACCTAGTTGGTTACAATCAACTTGGGTAGAAAACTTAGTCAGTCCTATCCAACTAGTTGCATCACCTTAGTGTTGAAATTTACTATCTTCACATTAAAGCTTTGTATAAGGTTACTCTACAGAACATCATCTACTTTTTACTGAAGCATATTTTTTTAAAGACAAATAACAAACAGAGGCTAATATTTGAATCGCATAGGAAATTCAAAGAACCTCAAAAATAGAGCTTGAAACACTTATTTATTCCTTGAAAACCAGGTACATTGCATTAAAAAATTATATAATCTGTGGATTTTATTTCCTCTATAGTGTTTTTACAGGTTATCCAGTTTGTTAGAAATCACAAGTGGGTTGCAAAAGTAGATAACATATCCAAACAAAGAGAGTTGCAGTTTAGAAACACCCTTGTGACATTACACATCACAAGAACAAGTTATTCACATAATATCTCATCATCATAGCTTGATTATATTTATACAATTAAGTCCATAACCATTCTCCCTAAAATGGGATTGATTTGGTCAAGTTTGATCACTCAAGTCTACCCCAAAGCAGTTATACTTGATCCACATTTCTTGGCCCTTTATGCACCTATTTGGTTACAATCAACTTGGGTAGAAAACTTAGTCAGTCCTATCTAACCAGCTACATCCCCTTAGTGTTGAAATTTACTATCTTCACATTAAATCATTGTATAAGTTTACTCTACAGAACATCATCTACTTTTTACTGAAGCATATTTTTTTAGGGACAAATAACAAACATAGGCTAATATTTGAATCGCATAGGAAATTCAAAGGTCCACAAAAACAAAGATTGAAACACTTATTTATTCCTTCACAACCAGGTACATTTCATAAACAAATTATATAATCTGTGGATTTTCTTTCCTCTATAGTTTTTTTCCAAGTTATCACGTTTGTTAGAAATCACAATTGGGTTGTAGAAGTAGATAAAATATCCAAAAAAAGAGAGCTGGAGTTTAGAAACACCCTTGTACATTTCATTTCTCCCACAAACTCATCAAAGTGTGACGTTTGACATAACTTCATCAATGAATACCAGGTAAAAATCCGAAGTTGTGTTACACTTTTGTGAGAATCGGGGGCAGAAAACTTTTTTTCTCAATAATTCGACCAAAATTTTGTAAAATTTTGGCCGAAATATTCGAGAGTTCGGCCGAAATTTTGAAATTAGTTCGGTCGAACTCATTCTACCATTTATATTGACGATGTACTGACGGCGTGGGAAAACAGAGTTTTCGCTGGAGATGGGAAAATAAACAACAAAAGTTCGGTTGGACTATTAGTTCGGCCGAAATTTTAAAATAGTTCGGCCAAACTCGTATTTTATAAATATATCGGCCCACAAAATTTTATAAGTTTCTTCTTCACATCTGTCTTGTGCGTCTGTTTCTTGTTCGTTTCTTGTTGTTGTTGCTTTGTTGCGCTCTGTGACTTTTGTTGTTGCTCTGTTACGCTCTATTACTCTATTGTGCTCTATGATTTTTGTTGATTTGGAGTTGCGCCGCGACGACGAGGTGATTTTTGTTGATTTGCAGTTGCACCGCGACGACGAGGTAATTTTGTTGATTTTCAGTTGCAGTTGTTCTTTTTTTTGTAATTTTGTTTTGTTGATTTTTTTTTTTAATTTAATTTTTTTTGTTCACAGGGAATTTGGTGTGCGTCTTCTGAGACGTCTTCAGGGATCGCTCGGCTTCGTCCTCATTGTGGCCTCGTCTATGAATTTTTGCGAATTTCCAGGTATGTATCTATGTATCTATGCTTATAGCATGTGAATTTTTGCAAATTTATATGTATATATGCATATAGATCAATGTAATCATATACCGGGTTTCCTGTGTTTTGTAATCGCAACACAACATTTAATGGTAATAATACTAATAGAACATCATCTCTAGTGAGATCAGTATGTAGAATGACCAATTCAATTCTATATGAGTGAGTGGTTGGACTTTGACATGTTTAAGGAGTTAGTGTCCTAGCTATAAATTCAATTTACATTATATAAGTTGCACTGGTGTATGTTTGTTTAGATACCATAATTTCATTCCTTAGAATCAGAATTTAATGCTCTTTCCCTTATGGCTAGGCTAGGAGAAAAAGATCCAACCAGGTAGGTGAGTTAGGTAGCGCCTTACCTAGAAAGATAGAACCTTTCAAGATGTGGAGTTTTTTATTTTTGAACATATAGTTTTAAAGGATATATTGTCAACTGTGCCTCGGTTAGGTGCTGGGAAAACATTAGAAACTATAGCATCTAAATGATCTTCATATTTGGAATCAGGAAAAAACCACCCTTCAGGTGCATTAACTACAGATACATCCCAACTCTGAGACATATCCAACTCAGAATGGTAATCTGACCTATGAGAGATTCCAACATTTTATGTTCCCAAATTTGAATTGCATACATTTTTTCCATTAAATAACATTTCATTCCACATACCCTTATCTGTTCTTCTTTTTTTGAAAGGCAGTCGCAATGCTTAAAGTAATTCAGCACCTAACGATAAATGCACAAATGCATGTGCATTTTCATATTTTTCTTTAGAGGGCCAATTGCTGCAGTTATCAGAGTCACCATTACCAACAGGCTTATCACTATCTACAGGAATAGCAGAAATCTTGCCGATGACAGGCAGGAAACTTTCTGAACATTTTTTGTTAGTGTTCAACCTATGAACACTGTTAGTCTGAATTAGCCTAGGCAAATTTGATAAGAAATCTTTATGCCAAGGTTGGTAACTTATTCCAATCATGGATTGGTGGTTTACTCCAAGTGTGTTAGATGTTGAAAGCACATCATCCCCAAGAGAAGACATAAACTATTACCTAAACCCTGTAGTGGTTTTGTTTCAATATGACTAGCTGTAAGACTCCAAGATGCATCAGAGGACTCTTGAGGATCACAAACAGATGTTTTGATATTTGCAAAACATGAAAAAGTCTTAGGTACATATATGGGTGGGTTTGGGAATGTGGTTCACATGAAAATTAAGAGGGAATGGATTTAGTGGAAATGTTTTATAAGATCAGGACTCAAACAATGGGAGAGAGAAAAAACCTTTTATATTCAATGTAAAACACATGCATTAACTTATAATTGTGATATTTTCCCTTCTTTCCAACTTATTCCATCCTTCTAGAAAAATCCCTTTTAATGAAGAAGATATATCCATAGTGATCCACTAATATTTTTTCACCAACAAATATTCCATTTTGGACTTATATATCTCAAAACTATTCTCATTCAATTTATGTATCTATATCTTTAAACTACTCAACTATTTTATTACACCATAGGAACCATTTCGATATATCTCCCATTTTAATGGGGTCTATCACATTTCGAGAAAAATACATTAGCCATAAAAGTTTCCCATTGATACCAAAAGTAATTTGATACAAAACTTAGGTTTTAACCTTATATAGTTAATTGTTTCAAATATATTCTTAATAAAATGAAAAATATTCAATGTAAAACACATGCACATTAACATATAATTGTGATATTTTCCATTCTTTCTAACTTAGTCCATCCTTCTAGAAAATTCCCTTTTATTGAAGCAGATATATCCATAGTGATCCACTGATATTTGTTCACCAACAACTATTCCATTTTGGACTTATATATCTCAAAACTATGCTCATTGAATTTATGCATCTGTATCTTTAAACTACTCAACTATTTTATTTCACCATAGGAATCATTTTGATATATCTCCCATTTTAATGGGGTCTATCACAATTCAAGAAAAACACATTAGCCATAAAAGTTTCCCATTGAAACCAAAAGTGATTTGATACAAAACATAGGTTTTCACCTTATATAGTTAATTGTTTGAAATAGATTCTTAATAAAATGAAAAATATTCAATGTAAAACACATGCATTGACATAAAATTGTGATATTTTCCCTTCTTTCCAACTTAGTGGACATCCTTCTAGAAAAATCCCTTTTAATGAAGCAGCTATATCCATAGTGATCCACTGATATTTGTTCACCAACAACTATTGCATTTTGGACTTGTATATCTCAAAAATATGCTCATTGAATTTATGCATCTATATCTTTAAACTACACAACTTTTTTATTAAACCATAGGAATCATTTCGATATATCTCCCATTTTAATGGGGTCTATCACATTTTGAGAAAAACACATTAGCCATAGAAGTTTCCCATTGAAACAAAAACTATTTTGATACAAAACATAGGTTTTATGTAGAAATTAGCTGAATAAATCACTTATTCACTGAAGATTAACCCGGTCATATATCAATTTCGAATTGCATACATAACACATAACCTTCTTCTACAATTAATTGTCACATGCGGAAATAACAGAAGCAATTTCACATCAAATCAATCACACATTAACTCAGAATGTATGGGGAAAGCTTATAGTTGAAAACCCCGCAGCTATTGTGTATATTATAATGGAGAAATCAAGTAACCAATAAAGTACAATACTCCTCACAAGTACTCAGTACTCTCTCATGAAGTTACTCACAATCTAGCTTGATTTTGAACAAGTCTCGGGTTCAAAACACACCACTAACTGCCTTGCCTCTATTGCGCAATCATGGCCTGTATATGAAGAGGTTCAAGGTTCGAATCCCCTTGCCTTGACTGCGCAATTTTCATGGACAATTCCTCCAAGTGTAATGCAAGTCTCATGCAAAACAAATCTACCAACTGATAGCTTTACTCACCCTTTCATCTACCTCTTCCACTGGTCTCCACTGAACTGATCATGCACTGTAGTGAACGGAAGTGTTCTTGAGTTGACTAATGAGTTAATATTTAGTAAATTAAATATTATTTAATTTACTCCACTCATATCTAGTTGATTAGCTAGTTAACTAATCCCAACTAGTTCAACTAAAGCAAACAGAACACAACTCCACTATCTGTCCCGTTAACTCCTCCAAAACTCCTGCCACTGAAGTCTAACTGAAGCCAACCATGCAAGATGCCATCAAACCCTAGGAACCACGTGATTCCTTGTGTCAGTTGCATGAGTCACCTCCATGACTCAAACTGAAGTGCGCCAAGAGAGTAAACTGTTGTTTATAGTCAAAATATTATTAAGGGAAAATAATATTTGACTT
>MU968411.1:22345977-22482273 GCA_034641835.2 Pinus albicaulis
AAGTCCTTCTCTGATCTATAGGCCCTGGCTCTGTCAAACTTATCTATGTTTTCCCTTGGAGCATGCTAAAGCTGACCTGGAGTTAAATGACCTCTGGTCCGATCTATAAGCTGCCCTTTCGTCCCTCCATTGAAAGATGCCTTGGAGTATGTCCAAGCAGATCTGGAGTTAAATGACCTCTAACCTGATCTATAGATAGAAATTGGGTGTCTTTCCTTCTTTCACTTTCAATCCTTATTGTTCCATTCCACCATCTATCTAAAAATATCCTTTAGTGTAGATGACTTGCCCTCTGAAAGCCTTGGCTAGTTGTGTGAGTAATCCCTTTTCATGACTCCATAGCCCAATGGATGGCACATTCTTAACCTATCCTCTTTTGCTGAAACATCCTGCTGCTTTGCTCCTTTCCTTCCATTGCTTTCTCAGTTTATGATCTCATGACTCAACCCAGAAACCAACCAACCAAATCATTTTAAGCCCCCTTTGTGCTTCATAACTAGCCTAACATCTCATTTGAGCTTTCAAAGATATATCATTCTTTGTATTTATGGAGAGATCCCTCTCCGGGTCCAGGAGGGCTAGATCCTAGGGCCCCAAAGTGGTTTATGATGTTGTCTCATCTTTTGGTGCTTGCCAATATAGCCAAAACATGGGAACCCCAACATAAGGATCAACACATGTTTTTAGATTGAATACATCATTGTATGACTTTAAGAAAGCTACAAGATCATGAAGATCATGGTATGTGCACATAGATAATTATTTGGTGGCGGGATTCACAAGAAGCTTAATTACGATCCCAAACTCTACTTCCAGGTAGTCATGTGTGCTACTGATATTAGTTTTACATGTTGAAGATCTATCACGAAAGGTAGTGTTACACGGTAATTTGTCACCGTCCCTACCATTCCCCGTCCCGCACAATGGAGGACCCATTTTGTGACCTGTGAACATTGTCATGCCTTGAAAACATCATCAATGCATTCCTCTAAGCATGAGCTTCATTTTCCCTTGAGACATCTCCTTGCAAAAGTCATGAAAAACATCCCTTTTGGCATTGGCGCGGGCAGGCAGTTCAGTACTCGCGCCAATGGGGAAATTACTGCAAAGAGGTCGCGCCACCTGGCGCTCTGTCATAGAGCCGTAGTCGCGCCACCCAATTTGGGAGTTGTTTTTTAAATAAGGATGGCGGAAGTTGAGTCCCAACAAACTCACAAACCATTACCTATCTTGAGTTGGGAGGTTTGGCTGCAGAAGTTCTATGGAAGGGAAGTTGTTTTGCCACCTCCCATGGAACCTTCCTTGTTGATAGGGCCAATCCCATAATAATAGGGATCCCAACTCCTCCTTCCCCATCTATAAAAGCCTGCTCAAATCCATGGCAAGCTAGTCTTGAAGTGCCTAAGCTCTGAATCTCCATATTCCCAAGAGCCTTTGTGTTGTAAAGAATCCTCTCTTTCCCTTAAGGCTGACTCAAGTAAGGAGACCATTGTCACAAGACTCTGGAGAGGTTTTCCCTTTCCTTGGCGAGCTTTGCGAGACGTGGACGACTGGAGACCCGTCCGAAGGAGACCGCGACGTCAGAACTTGGTTGTAATCTCTCTTCGTTGGTTATTTAATAGATGATTATGATTATGGTTCCACTCTGTTTTCCATCATGTTAATGTGAGTAACGTCCTTTCTGACTGATGTTTAGTTACGTATGTTGGTTTCTATGCTTGTATCTGTTCGTTTCTTCCATGTGCAGGTGTTCATCCGCGGAGATCGTGGAGGGATTGTGATCTGCCAAGGCTGAGGAACGGGGACGCTTCTTCTTCATATCCTAGCGTTGGAATCCAGGTAGGCTTCTATCTCCAGCCTTTTCATTCTTAATTAGGAACTTGCGTCATAACATTGTTTGTTTGTTGCTAGACCCCTGCTGGGCTAGTAGGAATCGCCTCTGTCCGCAGAGGGGATTTACCTCCTCAACAAATTGGCGACTCCGCTGGGGATCCAGCTTGTTGTTTGATTTGTAAACTATAGACGGAGCCTGAAGTACAGCCAGATAGACTTCGAAACGCTTTTGCCCTGCATTAGCGGAGTAGATCAACGCTACTTCAGTCAATCTCCGGTTTGGTTTACGGACTGAACAACTTGGAGTCTTTGTCTTGCCTTGCCGTTTGTATCTTGCTTTTCCTTGCTTGATGAACCTTCTGGGTTGGGTTCTTTGTGTGTTTTGCTTCTTGGATTGCTTAGCTTGCATTGGTCTGTTTCTGGAGTAGCTTATTTTTAATTTTTGCTGAGAAACTCGACTGGCGCGGTTTTTAACCTGACAGTCGCGCCAATTGGCGCATGTTGCCTTTGTTCAACCCGCGCCAATTGCTTTCTGGCGCCAGTTTCACACTTACAGTCGCGCCACCCCTGTAAGTTTTTTGAGTTTTCTCATTTTTGAGCTCTCTGAAGTTGATCAGTGTTTTTCTTCTTGATTTTCCGACTGCCTGAGTGTGTTGGAGTCTTGTTTGACTGGGAATTCACCTCTGTCCTTTGGTTGTTTGCTTCTATCTACCGATTTCACGTTTTAAGCCCTAGGTCATCTAGTGGCTTAGTGTATCGAGCCCTCCTTGGGAGTTTTGGTGTTTTGATTGTCCTGTCAACTATCTGATTGATCCTCCACACCCTCTAAGTAGTTGTTCATTGTTTTATTGCGATTTTTGGGTGATTGTTCATTTCTTCATTCGAAACTCGTTTGGTCTTGCTTTGGACCTAGATCACACGGTCCATTGGAAGCTTTTGAGTCTTTTCTTTGCTTTGAGAGACTTTGGTCGATTTGGGAATCTGATTGCTTGTGTTGTTGAGTGAAATGTGTTTGTTTCGCTCTCTTGAATATCGTTTCTCAAGTTGCTCCATTTGTTTTCAAGTTTGATTAGTGCATATTAGCCATTAAACATTGAAAATCAAAAAAAAAAATCTCTTTTGCTTTTGTTAATTAGTGCAAATTGTGATCTTTTCCATATCACTAGTGATTAGTGTTTTGAATGAAAAATTGTCAATTGCATTAGTTGCATTAGAGATCTCATTGTTTGGTTTCCGTTCATTTCGTTTGTGTAAAAGCTCTCAACTCTTCTCTAATTAGTTTTCATCGAACGAAATGTTGCACTGTGGCATATAGCTTTGCATTTAGGAGACACTACATACGATAGGGCCTGGAAATTGAAACTTAATTGAAGATCAACTGTAAAATTTATTCAATTAACCTAAGGCAGCATTGGAACTTAACGAAACATATTCAGAAGGTCTAGGCTAGAGACGTGTTCCGGCGTCGTTAAACCTAGCAGCTGTCGTTCGCCTGTTGGCTTTAGACAGCGCTAGTACGGACTTGTGCTCCCCGTACCGTCGCGTATATAAAGGGAGACCCCTCTAGGTTTTCAATCCTTTATCCACAGGAAGCCGAGTCTGCCGCCCTATACCCGTGATACACCGAACACAGCATTCGGGGAGACTATCTACACGTACGGAAAGTCCTTGGTCGATTTCTATTTCATTATTGAAACCAAGGTGTATATTGCAGTTCACGGATATTTGGTACACCCTTTGTGCCTAGTTTTTCCTGAGCAGTCATTTGGTCTTTTCTGACTCCCTAAACTTGAAAATACCGTCAAGCGCTTGTCCTTTCACGCTTGTGTCAACTCTGAAAGAGATAGAGTCATCTTTTATCGTTTCTCGACTCTTAAAATATGAAACGGTAGAATTTCTTACTTTCCAATGTGGTAAAATTAATCGCCCACGATTACACACCCGTTTAGACATTGCTTGTTGACTGTTTGATCGTGTGTCTTAACTCATTTTCAGCCCGTGTGTGGTTTTGAGTTTGATGGCAACTTTTTCAGAGTTTACCAACCAAGGAATCCCCTCAGAAGGGAATCCTGGTCATTTTCCTCCTTTTGGAAATGTTGGTGCTCCTTACATGGCAACGTTGTCCCTTCCTGGGTTAACTGTTGGGTTGCCTGTTTGGTTGTTCTCAACCTCTGTGGTCCCGAATGTCTCGGCTACTGGTCAATCAGTTCCTCCACCTGAACAACATCATGTTGATTCCAAGGTGGACCTCTCCCCTTCTTCGCCTGTTTCTGCGTCCTCATCTTCTACTTCGCCTGGTGAAAGTCTGGATTCAAGTAGCCAGGTGGCTAAGAAGAAGAAGAAGAAGACAAAGAAGAAGAAGTCTGATAAGCGAGAGGCTAAAATTGCAGCCATTGTTTCTGAAATATCTCCTCCCGATAAACCTTCCAACCCTCCACGGAAAGTCAAGTTCCCTTGCCTGTTGTGCATGGGAGACCATCTTCTTCGAGACTGCCCTGGCATCCCCAAGGTGCTCGAAGCATGGTCCGATGGCCATCCGCCGTTGCCTTTGACTTCCGGGAGCCAAGTTGGGGGCACGTCTTCAACTGGTACTGATAAGGCTCCTAAGAAGCAGGGTAAGATCACCAATCCCTGCAAGTTGTGTGAAGGGCACCATGCCATTCACCTTTGTCCTTATATGGATGAAGCCAAACTAGTTTTGGACAACTCGACCGATTCTACACCACACCTTCCACCGGGTTATAATCGACTTTCTTTGAGTCCTCCGCCAGCTGATCTTACGACTGGTCAAGAGTTATCCTTGGTCGATCCCACTCCCCCAGAAATTCAAATTCACGAATCCGTCCCTGACCAACCATTGGTCGTGGGATCGGTTGAACTGGCCCCATCTGCGGTACACCAGGTCTTTTCTGTCGAGAATGGATCTCACACCCCCCATGTCCTTCTGATCTCTTCAGATTCTTCAGACTTGGAGAAATATTCTCCTGTCCCTGTACTTCAAGAAGCTGCTCCTCCGCCTCCCAAGATGGAGGCTACGGAGGATATTCCTCCCGCCTTCGAGATGGAGATCATGGAAGAGGCTTCTGCTTCCGTAACATCAGGGGAAGACCTTCGCTTGTCGATGGTAGCCCCTCCGAGTAGTTTGGTCGCTTCCTTTGACTGGAATCGATTTGCAGGATTTCGCCTTCCGTCTTATGTGCCTTTCGATATCACAGTACAGGCTCTTGGTCTGGTTGTACCCAGCACCATTATAGATGAAGGTGCCTCTGTTAGTATTCTGTCATCAACTACCTGGCAAGCTTTCGGTTCGCCGCCGCTTGCGCCCGTTACGCAGAATCTGTTGACATTCAATAGAAGAACGAGTCAACCGTTGGGGATCCTTCCAAGGTTACCTGTTACTTTGGGAGGTAAAACCGTCCATATGGACGTGATGGTCGTTCCAGGCCCTTTGGATTTCAATATGCTCCTGGGGCACGATTACACCTATGCCATGGGAGCACTTGTCTCCTCCCTCTTTCGCGTGATGTGCTTTCCACATGAAGGACGGATCGTGACCATTGATCAGCTTTCGTTCTTTGGTCCTAATATGGCATCTGGTCCGCCATCACCCCCTCCTGGTTTCTATCCACCCGTTGTATCTGCTCCACCACAGGTCAACTATGTGGCTACTTACCCCATGCCTATGCTCAGTGATGATGCCGTTGTGCATAATGTGCTGGGGGCATTGGGTCCTGACTTCCAGGATGTTTCCCTTCCATCAGGAGTGGAACTCTTGGAAGCACCGCTTTCTTGTTTATTTTTGATGTAAGTCGGTTAGAGCACAGTTCCCTCCCTGTGTCAAATCTCTTTAAAAAATGAAACCAGGTTGTCGGAGCACAGTTCATTGTCTTGTGTCAAGCTCCTTAAACAATGAAACAAGGTCGTTGGAGCATAGTTCCTCCACTTGTGTCAAGCTCCTAAAAACAATGAAACAAGTTGTTTGAGGACAGTTCTTTTAAGTGTGTCAACCTCGTTAAAATAATGAAACACGAGCATGTTCAATTCGACTTTTTGTTTTGAACCTTCACTCCATTTTCAATGGACTGAAGCTTGGGGGGCATGCACCTCGAATTGAGACATCATGCTGGGGGGCATGCCCGTCTTCTTCATTTCAAGCATAGTTTGCATATGTGTGTGTTCATGTGTGATTTTAAGCTTGCGTAAAAATGAAATGTGTGATTAGATACATTGTGTGAATACATTTCGCATTGGGTCGTTTGTTATGTAACTGATACATTAGATTACATTTGTATTAGACATTCACATGACATATAAAAACATCATCACATGTAAAGAAAGATCCATCCAAAATAGTCATATGTATATATATATATGTGTGTCGAAATGTTTGCACAGTGTGCATCATAAAACTCAAAAAATATACATAATCGTCTTAGTACATCCTGAGACACTATGTCTCTCAAAAATAGGTGTGGCATAAATCCTAAGGACTAATCCGCATGGTGCTCATGGTAGCACGTCACTGCACGCACTAGGCGCCTCAGGATTCGGTGGATCCGATTCGGAACTCCCACCGTGTGGCGCTGGTATGCCATCGGTACGTCTGCTAGCCGGGCATAGTCTGGGATCCCGTGGGCAATCCCCTCGAGGTTCTGGATCAGTTCATCTCCTCCGGTGCCTTCTCCCTGGATCTCAGGGGCGAGTTGTGTCCTCCGGGAGATTGGAGACATCCCAGCTGGTCTCTCAGGTCCTACATCTGCATGCATATATAATTGTGTTAAGACGAATGTGTATTAACAAAAAAACATATAAACATAAAATCAAAATATGAGGTCTTACCCAGCTCCTCGTCCCAGTCATCTCCTTCTGGTAGTGGGAGGTCTGGGTCCCCAGTAAAGTCAGTTCCCGAATAGGGCCAATCCTCCACGACGATCAGCTGGCGCCGTAGCCACCTAAAGAACTCTGGCCTCCAGGACATCTGTTGGCCACCTCCAGATCTGGGCATCAATGCGGCCCAGCGAACCATTCGTGGCTCTCGTGGTATCGGACTCGCCACTGCGGCTCCTTGGCCCTGGAAGATTGGTATGCGTTCCAGAATGAACGATACCAAGATGGAACCATAACCGAACTGTTTCAGTTTCCCCTGTTTGCACCTTGTGAGCTGCCTTTTCATGTTGATAGTTACTGCTTCTGCCCAGTTGAACAGTAAGGGACCCATGCATTCTGAGGCCAACAGGAGTTGGGTCTTCGTGGCCTCGTGCGGAGCCTGCGACCCAGCAGCCCGCGTAATGGTATGGAGAACTACTCTCAGTGCTAGATCAGGAATGGTGTGGATATCCACTTTCTTGCTTCCTGATCCTGTTTGTGCCCCTCGGCACACCCGTGCCATTACTTCTTCCATCTTTTCCCCAGATGGTCTTCTTCCAGTCAGTACAGGGATTGGACCTCTGCGGGACAATCCGGTGATGAAATAAACATCGGTGACCTCCAGTTCTAACACCTGGTCTCGTAACCTGAACACCTGTTCATTTTCATCCCAGATGCTGATTAGATATTGGAGGAGCTCGGGCTGAGCTCGTAAACATGGCGTGAGGAAGAACTTTTTCAATCCACAGTCTCTAAGTGCATTCATGCAAGCTTGGCTTTGCATGGCCTGTTCATCCTCGTCTCTGTGCTCTCGTTCCTTCCATTCGATTGCCATTTTGAGTGATTATCTGCATTCACATGGTCAAAAACCCTTAGTTAGATCTTTGATGAGCTTCAAATTCCAAGCAATTTGGTCTAAATATCGAAATTTTGGGCGAAATTTAAGGTTCGGCCGCTGGCGCGGCTGTTTTGCTAACAGTCGCGCCATGTGGCGCGAGCCCTTTATTAAAAAGAGCTCATTGGCGCGGGTCCATGCCCGATACCCGCGCCAATGGGCGCAGCCCTAAAATTCAAAAAATGACCATACAAGACTGATTTTTAAGGGAAAATCATTAAAAAATGAATGAAAATGTAGAGCAAGGGAGCACCTTTTACCTGTGACAGACGAGAAGCTGAATGGTTGCCTGGATTGGTCGCAGTCGTCGATGGAAATTTCTGCTCCAAATGGACCACTGTTGTTTTCTACCAAGGTAAATAGTAAAAGTAATTTTATTTTTACCAATTAGACATATTTATAACTTTTTCGACATTAAATGAGTTTTAAAAGTTATTTTTATCAAATATTTGCATATGTTATGTCGAAAATGGGTTTCACGCTTGCTTGGTATGTGCAGCAGCAGGTTTTTGCGACTTAAAAGATGGAAACGAGTTGTATTTTATACTTTTTCGGACTCGGTAAATACACGAAAAAGTCACTCTGGAGTCATCTTTCAGCTCTTTTCTGACTCTCTAAATATGAAAAGATCGCAGAGGCCCTTGTCGTTTCGATCTCGTTAAAATGGACACGAATCGACATTCACCCAGTATAAGTTTAACCCTTTTTCGGGCTGGGATGGATTGATTACGAAAAAGGAATACCCTAGCCTATCGCGACTAGGAGGTTTTCCCGGATATTATTTTCTACCTTTTCGGATCTGGGAAACTATTTACGAAAAGGGACCTGTGGAGTTTTCTTTTCCGCTGTCTTTTCAAACTCTCTAAACATGAAAAGACGCCGAGTTCTTCCTTTGTCGGACTCGTTAAACCCTGATGACATTGGATTCCGTCGAAATGACGTTCTCCGAGTTTCTCCTTCCTAGGACTCGTTAAATGCACTAGGATGGATTCGCCCAAAGGGCGGACTTATATCACAAGCATATGCTATCCCCTTCAAGCTTGTTATCAAAAATAATTGGGGTACTCGCCAGAAATGGTGGGGGAAAAAATGGAACCATCGTCGTTGTCGTCGGCAGTATGTCGCTCTTGAACATGGCACTTGTCTGCATTCGTGTCGGGTTGGGGACATCTCATCTTGTTGCTTCACTTTGCCTCCATGGGTTTGGGTAATCTCTTTTGACCTCTCATCTGTTCACTGCCTCGTCGCCATGACCTCTGATCCGTTGATGTCAAATACTGCCAAGTCCATTGTCGTGCCGTTTATATGTTCAAGAGAAGTTGGCCTCTGCGAATATCAACCTTCCTCTGTTTCTCATATGATCCTAATTCACAACAAAACATTATGTTCCTCTGTCTCGTGTCGATGATGTGGGAATCATTATGGCCCACCTTCGATCAAGGTCACTTCCTGTCGACATCAACTCATTATCCGGGAAGTTGGTCTAGAGACTCCTTATGGTACCTTGGAGCCTGCATGCCTCAATGGCAGGTTCGTCGCATTCGACGAGAGGTTTACATCATTGGCCTCTGATCGAGTGATTCTGCGGGTGTTCGACGTCAGCTCATTTATTCGCACGCCGTAGATTGTACCTGTAGTACCTTGAGGACCATTGTCATTATTGGTGGTTTCTCTCGCGTCTGTTAACAGCTTTCATCATTGGCTGGTAATCAGACGATGTTCTTGCATGTTCGACTTCAACTCACATATTCGCATGCTTGAACTTGTACTTTGTTTGGGTCGAGATGGAGCACAAGACCCTGGATTTTTGAGGGATAGGAGTGATGGGAAGTGTTTATGAAGGTATATTAAGGATAGGAGGAGGTGTAAGAGCATCAAGATATAAGCCTTGTTGATGATTAATCCATGGAGGTCATTAAACCAAGAAAATTTCCCTTAAGAACCCTAGTTTTCCTTGAAAATAGGCATGCTGCCTCTCCTTTGATGTAGGTGTCTTTACTGATGAGTTGGCCTCTTACGTTACCTAGTTCTCTGCTGATAGCCACCTTGTCACCTCTTGTAGAAATGTCAAAATGGGTAGTTTTCCTTTGCATACTTTGTGCTTGGCCAAAGAGGCCTTCCTTGGAAGATTTTTTGATCTACTTTGGACAACCACTTGCTGATCTTCCTCCTATTTGATTTTAATTTTTTGGCATATGAAAAATAATGACTTAGATCATCAAAAAAACCCTACAACCTATTAAACCCTAAATTACCTAGTGGGAGGCTCTTTGGACTTGGTCTCTTCTTGAAAACTTCACTTGGGATTATTAGGTGTAAAACAGAGTTTTGGACAAACTGATGTATTGAAGATCCAAAATCCAATGTACTTGATTTATCTAAAGAGCCTAAAGAGATAGTTTTGAGATCATCAATGCTTGAGGCATTTGGGAGACATAAGAGAGTTGATTTTTTTGTGACCTTATTTAGTAGGAGGGGTTGGGCAACACAAGAAAAGTGGGCTTGAGGCCAAAGGTGACTATACATGGTGAAAATGAATAGCGTGAGCCCATGATGGGTCTTTTGGGAGTAGAAGGTTGACCTTGACATGAAAGGATGATAAACTAGTGAAAATTTATCCTAAGGATAATGAAGGCAGTGAGATTTCTAGAACTTATAATGTTCATGAACTTTGTTTCTAGAAATATAGGATAAGTATTTTAGTCATCCATGAGAAGCAAAAATTACTGATGACTAACAACTTCAAAGTGGATATTTAATATCAAGCATGGAATTGATGGAAGCATTGAAAATTACAAGGTGAGGTTCGTGGCACGAGGATTCTCCTAGAAAGAGGGAGAGGATTACGATGATATATTTACACATGTGGCTCGATATACAACCATTCATTCAATATTTTCCCTTGTCGGAAGTCAAGGATGGACCCTTCATCAGATGGACGTAAAGACTTCATTTATCCATGGCATGCTACAATAAGAAGTATACGGTGAGAAAACACAGGGATTTGAAGTAGAGGATCAAAGGAAACATGTTTTTATATTGAATACGTCATTGTATGACTTGAAGAAAGCCCCAAGATCATGGTATGCCCGCATAGATAATTATTTGGTGAAACTGGGATTCACAAGAAGAAATTACAATCCCAAACTCTACTTCAAGGTAGTCCAATGTGTGCTACTGATATTAGTTTTACATGTTGAAGATCTATCCTGAAAGGTAGTGAGCCTATGATGATCGAGTGTAAGAGGGAGATAGCCTCTGAATTAAAAATGAAGGACCTTGGACTCATGAACTACTTTCTAGGCCTTGAGGTGTGGCAAAGGTCCAGTGACATTTTCCTTTCAGAAGGAAAATAGGTTGTGAAATTTTTGGAAATATTTGGAATGACCAAACACAAGTATCTACCCACACGATGGAAATAAACTTCAATAAATCATGTGACGAAGTTGCAAGGCCCAATTTGGCGAATCCATCGGAGTATAAAAATTTGATTGTGGCTCTCATGTTCATTGTGAACACTCGTCCGAACATATGTTATGCAGTGAACACGTTGAGTCAATTCATGACCGATCCTCTCCATGCACGTTGGACCATTGATAAAAAACATTTTGAGATATTTGCAAGGGATGATTACACTTGGTCTAAGATACTCTATCGGAGATGTTTGACTTCATGGATACATCGATGTTGACTGAGCGGGAAATGTTATCGATAGGAATAGTACATCTGGATGTTGTTTTAGTATTGGATCTTCCATGATACATTGGATGAGTAGGAAACAGAAGTATGTAGCATTGAGTACCTCCAAGGTAGATTATATTGTCACTATGATGGCTAGATAAGAAGTAGTTTGGTTGAGGAATCTCTTTGGAGAGCTATTTGAGCAGGTCCTGGACACTACAGTGGTATATTGCAAAAACAAGAGTGGGATCCATCCGACAGAGAATATCATATTTCATGAAAATTTCAAGCACATATAGATATGATATCACTTCATTCGTGGTATGGTATAGAGAGGAGACGTTCATCTCCATCACATTTCGACAGATGAGCAAATTGTAGATATTCTCACCAAGGATTTTCTGAAAGAAAAGTTCTTAGTCTTCAGAGAGCAGCTTGGACTTATGGGTGTGACCCCTTTTGATAAGGGGTACCACTGATCGAGGGCACAGATCCATACTCTTCCCCCCTGTCTGAGCTCCCAGGGTGAGGAATTGAGATAGAGGGCTCATGGGGTTGAGGGAACTCTAGACAATAAGGCCTCACCCCTATCTATTACCCATAGGGTTGGATTAGTAGATTACCCTATCTTGGTATTTTTAGAGTATACCCCAGTTGGCATCATACCCATAAGATGGAATTTTTGGGATTATCCCTCTCCATCTGGAAAATGGTTAAGGAGGCTTGGAGGCGTGTGATCCTTACCTCTTGGTAAGTTGGGTATCTCATCCAAGCTAGATTATGATGCTACTTTTCTACCACATGATTCTTATGGGTCATTGTTGGGAATATCAGAGGCGATAGGATGGGTAGAGTAATATCTCCCTTAAATCACCTATTTATTGATATGGGTTGAGTTGTAGCTCCCCCATGAAATTTATAGGTATTAGCCTGATGACATTACCAGGTAGTAGCCTAATTACACATTTCCAAGTAGTATCCCAATGACATATTTTCGAGTAGTATCCCATTGAAATATTTACGGGTAGTATCCTGCTGACACATTTTTTAGTAGTAGCCCACTCATTGAGATTTCAGGTAGTATCATGATGGATAGAGGGTGGTATCTTTTAATCCCTGATGATTCTTCTTCTATATATTCAATAATTTTTCAACACATAGAGTTGAACATATTCGTACACATGATGACAGGATGACACATTGATCGATGGACATATTTTACAGGTGGAATTATCCCTAGTTGAGAGGGTGTGTTAAAATTATTCAAATATGGTCAAATTCTACTTTGGACTGCTCATTTTATGGAGATGATGATGGCATTGAGTTCCTATTTTCGAGAGGACTAAAATCGACCTAAATATAACCTCTTTCAGATACGTAGAAGTTGGTTTTTGATTTTGCACCCACTCATGGATATTGGATCAGGTTGACTTCACTCACATACACATTTGGACAGGTCGGCCTCAACATCAAATGGACATCATTCGACACCCCTTAGAAGCCTATAAATACAAGTGACCTAGAATCTCATTTCGACATCACAACATCAAGAATTGTCTTCTCTTTTATCTGATTTAGTTTGGCACATTGGCGAAGGACAAGGTCGTGCGAAGGTCAGTGTTGATTAGTGGTTGTAATTGATGTCAACCCAAGAAGAACCAAGGGCTACCCTGATCTTTCATGGGAATTTTGACTTGAAAAATTATTATATTCTGAGTCAAGGATATTTTGGATGGTTTCTACTTGTCTAGATGTTTCTGTTGATATATGGCATGCCACGTAATTCTTCACGGTTTGAGAGATATTCGTGTTTGAAGTTAGTAACCCCTTTTAGTGGGCTAAAACCCCATGGTGTTGTGGCATGACACTAATCATTGGTTGTGATAATTGAATAGTTAATAATTAATAATCTTTTGAACTCCTAAAATCCCTCCAACTTTCACTTGTTGAAGACACTCTCAACCTAAGCATTTATATAAATTGTGACCCTCGTTATATCCTCCTCGTGTAAGGATTTCGCTACTTAAAACAGGTCATTGTGGCATTATATCTATAAAAAAAAAATTGCGAAGCTTTAGATAATGAAAAAAAACTCATTTGAGCCGAAATCCTAATGAAGCATGTGACCAAATTTCAAATATTTTTTTTCTATATTTACGGAGATATGATCTGAGGAAGTTATGGTTTTTGTAGGCTCCCAAATTTCATGTCAAACAGGTGACCTTGGGAAAATCGTCATAACTTTCTCTCTGAGTATTAGATTCAAATTTAGTAAAAAGTGACAGAAATCGAACATATTATAGTTTTTTGGATATTTTTTTCAGGATCGAAGGTTGAAATAGTGACATGTGTCAATTCGTACAATTTCGCTCTACTGAACCAGTCTATAATTAGGTCATCATAGGAGATTGGGCATAACTATTTCTTGAAGAATCCAATATTGATCATACCTATGGGGTTGGAAAGAGGATTCATAGGGCTACCACAGGGAGAAATTTCAGACCTTAGAGATCCAAAATTACATAGATACAACATATTCAATATTGATCTTCTAGAAGGCAAGAAAAAATATACATTCAAAGATCACTGCAGTAAGGACAATACATCAACAGTCAAGGGTAAGTATAATACAAAAAGGTATGTATGATTAGCGTTTTAATTTTAATTTGAATATCATCTTTGACATGTGTTTTTGTAGGAAAATTTAAGTATTTTTTATGTATGTTTGATTAGGTTTTGTTCATAAATTTTGAACATACTTACATTTGAATTTTGAATATTTCTCTGACATATGGTTTGCAGGAGAGTGTAAGTATTTTTTTTGTATATTAGTTTGGGCCTTGTTCATTAATGCATGTGCAGGAAGGAGGACACAATAGGGCAACTCAGACATATAACAGAAGGACAATGCGACACCAAAGTACCATTACTTGAAGCAAGCACAACAATACCTGGACAACTGCTGGTGTTCAAAGAAGCAGTGTTAAGTCAAGTATCAGGTCATGTCAAAAGTTAGTATTGTAAAAAACATCATTGTAAAATTTTAAAAGAGTCATTATTTTAAAATATTCAATCTTCCTAGAGTTGGAGAGGCATTGTTGGGAGGTATAAGTGTCATTGTTGGATAATGTTATGGTTGGGTTTCATGTCATAGTGCGATTGGGTGATTGGTCTAGTTCAAGAAAATCATTTTGAATCATATCGTATCATGGATCATTTTCCTTGGTATGAGATTCTACACTCTTGTCTTATTTCTGATCATTATAGGGTGGCAAGGAGGTGCTAGGTTGGTGCATGAAATCACCTACATGTTGGAGCTTGTGAACACTTCAGGGTGGTAGTTCGGTCTCGGACGTCGTGGCATCCATTTAGTCGACTACTGAAGAAACGAGGGCATTGGAGTGTCCTTCCAGTGGGAGATGGATAAGAATTCTTTTCTAGAATTCTAGGAAGTTGTAACTTCCATTTCAGTTAGGGCTGAATATTAAATAATTTATTAGAAAAATGTTTGGTGGTTTTTTACCCGAAGGGGGTTTTCCACCTAAAATGCATGTGCCTATTGTGTTCTATTGTTTATTTTTGTTACGGAATAAACATCAAGAATAATTGAATATTAACTAATGCTCTGGAAATATTGAAAAGTGGTAATTGATGAGAAATACTGATTCACCCCCCCCCCCCCCCCCAAAGTATTTCCAACAATTGGTATCAGAGCTTGGTTCCTTCAATAGTAGTCTAACAACTAGAAGGAGATCATGGAGTATACTAAGAATAGACTTCATCTATTTAATGTAAATAACTACGCACTTTGGAGTGCAAGAATGCAGGTTTATTTGTCGGCACAAGGATACGAAGTATGGGAAATCATTGAAAAAGGATTTTCAGCGGCCCTAGATGAACAAGGTAAGAAAAATATGATATATGATGCAAAGGCTAAAGATCTCATTATCAGTGGGCTTATCAAATCTGTCTATATTAAGGTACTAAGTTGCAAAAATTCTAAATAAGTATGGGACAAGCTTGAGAATATATATGTAGGTGACTCAAACGTGAAAGAAGAAAAGCTTCAAATTTACAAGGCAAAATTTGAGCAACTCAAAATGAAGGAAGATGGAAATATTGATGCATACTTACAAAGTGTTGATGAAATAAAAAATTAATTGGAAGGTTTGGGAGAACCTATCGACATGAAAATTGTTGTCCAAAAGATCCTTATAACCTTGTCGACAAGATTCAGCCCAAAGGTATCTGCCTTGGAATATAGTTTGAATCTAACCAATCTCAGCAAAGATGAATTTCATGGAGTGCTTATGGCATATGGAATGAGGATTGAAGAATAGAACGACACATCTCACCTAGAAACAATATTTTCCGCATCCAATAAGACTAGTAAGGACAAGCATACTTCGAAAGTGACAACTTGTAGTTGTAAGGAAGAATATGAAGAACGATTTTTAAATAAAGAATTTTCCTACTTCACATGAAAAATGAGAACAGGTATGGCGCAATTCAAAGGTAAAATTTCATTGATATGTTCCTATTGTGGTGAGTTTGGGCATTTTGCAACCAATTTTCCTCTAAAACATGAGGCTATTACGAAAGGAAATAAAGGTCTGACGAAGTTCAACAAACAAGGCAAGAAGAAATGGTTTAAGAATAGTTTCTTCTCTAAAGAAGATAGCTCCTCATCTGATCAAGATAGTGATAAGGAAGAAGAAATCAATGGAAGAGTATTGTTTATGGCCAAGCATAATAAGCAAGAAGCATTTGACGAAGAAGAAGAGATGAATGAGGTTTAATTTCAAAATGAAGTTATCAGGGTTATCAAAGAGCTCAAGGTATAGAAGAAGCATGTCAATACTCTTGAAGACAAATTAAAGATATAAAGGGATCAGGTCCTAAATATTAAAATCAAGGTTGAAGAATATAAACAAGTTGAAGAATCACTCAAGGAAGAATTAAAGGAAATCAAAAAGAAAAGAGAAGCATTGGAAGCTGAAATAATTTCCCTACGAAAGCAAGTAAAAAATGGAAAAACTCTTCAAAACTACACCAACAACTCCAAGGCATTGGAAGAAATCATCAACAGTCAGCAATAAAACAGTAACAAGACTCGTCTTGGTTACAAAAAAAAATCTAAAAAGGAGCCAAGTCCTTTTATGACAACAAAAGAAGATGGATATGCAAAATATAACAAGCAGGTAGACCTCCTAGCCAACTTAAGGGATCAGGACTCACAGGAAGAACCATTGAAGAAAATTCCTCGAAGAAGATTTCCTCCCAAGTATCAACCTATCTTCTATTGTCATTGTTATTCATGTGGAAGGTTTGGAAATAGAGCTATAGAATTTCGCACGTATGTTTGGAATAAATACAGTTTCAGGAGACCTTTCAGAAATGGATATTTCAGAACTCAGAAAAATATTAACAAATTTGATCATTTGAGAGATGATGTCGAATGTTACAAATGTAACAATTTTGGCCCCCTGGCTAAAGATTTCAGACTTGGAAGTTTTCAAAGGAATTCTCGCAAAATCAGAATGAATGAATATGCAAAAAGAAGAATGAAAATGTGTTATCACTCTCAAGGCTCAAAGCAACAAAAACGTTTGGTATGATGATAGTGGTTGCTCAACTCATATGACTAGAGATAGGAATAAGTTCATATCCTTGAAGGAAAAGAAGGATAGAACAATGTGTTTTGGAAATGAAGGGTCTTCAAACGTCATAGGAATAGGTACAGTCATACTTGGAAGCAAGAATGCATTAGAGAAATATGTGTTGTTTTCTAAAAATATGAATCACAATCTACTCACTGTTGGAAAAATGTGCGATCAAGGACACATGATGCTATCTACCTCCAAGAAATGTGAAATCGAGAAAGGAAAGTTCAGTAAAATTGTGGCTACAACAAGCAGAGCTCCAAATCACATATATATTTTGGATGAGACACCTCACTAGAAAATTTGGCAGAAATTCCGACGGCCAAATCGTCGCTATTCTGACACATAGTCGTCGCAAGAGCGACAGTTCGAGGGCAGGCAAAACGTGGTTTACCATACCGTCGCAGTTCCGACGCAACTAAAAAGTGTCGCACTATCGACACTTTTTCCGTCGCTTCCAAACAAGCGTCACTCTTCCGACGTTTCCCAATCTGTCGCACTTACGACCTTTATAAACTGTCGCACTTCCGACGAAATGTGGTCCGACGTTTAGAACGTCGCTCTTCCGACGTCTGTAAACTGTCACAATTACGACGAAATGTGGTCCAACGTTTTGAACGTCGCTCTTCCGATGTCTGTAAACTGTCACAATTACAACGAAATGTGGTCCGACGTTTTGAACGTCGTTCTTCTGACGTTTCTAATATGTCGCAATTCCGACGCTTACAAGAGGTCGGAATTGCGACGGTAGGTTCAATTTTTAAAAAAAAAATGAAACTTTAAAAGAGGAAAAACGTTGTTTTGAATATATTATATGAAGTAAAACAATCCATGAAGTCATTACATTTTCACATCTGAAGATTTGAACCCAAATATCCATCCAGAAAAGTGGAAGTCCCACCCCAGAAAATGATAGAAAAATACCCCATGTCACATACAGGGACATGATATAAAACCCAGTAACGGTCCACATGGAGATTATCGACAATCTGAGAAAGCATCCAAATATGCCCGAGGCATCTATAAGAAAGTGAAATAGCAGTATGTAGAATAGTAAAGCAACGGATAGAGTACGTACCGACGTCCATTGTTCCAAATACAAATTAAAGTACCCAAAATCCTTGAACAGAGAAAAACGCTAATCATGTGAGGAGTGTGATATGTCAAAAATATAAAAAGACCATCAAACCATATCAATAAACCAGCAACATAGACCAGCATCGCTAGTTTTGAAGGCAGAGTGATAAACATTAATCATTTTTTTTTCACAAGAGAAAAAACGTTGTTTTGAATATATTATATGAAGTAAAACAGTCCATGAAGTCATTACATTTCACATCTGAAGATTGGAACCCAAATATCCATCCAGAAAAGTGGAAGTCCCACCCCAGACAGTGATAGAAAAATACCCCATGTCACATACAGGGACTTGATATAAAACCCGGTAACGGTCCACATGGAGATTATCGACAATCTGAGAAAGCATCCAAATATGCCCGAGGCATCTATAAGAAAGTGAAATAGCAGTATGTAGAATAGTAAAGCAACAGATAGAGTACCGGCGTCCATTGTTCCAAATACAAATTAAAGTACCCAAAATCCTTGAACAAAGAAAAACGCTAATCATGTGAGGAGTGTGATATGTCCAAAATATAAAAATACCATCAGACCATATCAATAAACTAGCAACATAGACCGACATCGCTAGTTTTGAAGGCAGAGTGATAAACATTAATCATTTTTTTTTCACAAGAGAAAAAATGTTGTTTTGAATATATTATATGAAGTAAAACAGTCCATGAAGTCATTACATTTTCACATCTGAAGATTGGAACCCAAATATCCATCGAGAAATGTGGAAGTCCCACCCCAGACAGTGATAGAAAAATACCCCATGTCACATACAGGGACTTGATATTAAACCCAGTAACGGTCCACATGGAGATTATCGACAATCTGATACTCTTTAACTGCTACTCTTTGACCTCTTTAACTGATACTCTTTAACTGCTCTGATACTCTTTGACCTTTGTTCATCCTTTTATCCTTTTTATCATGATATATTGTGGTAAATAGGAAAAAATTTATGTAAGGATAATTTTTTACAAAAGTTCCATCATTTCTTCCCACCATTGAACTTCTGGCACTCTGGTCCTTTGCAACTTTCTTAGTGTTTCATCAGCCTCAGTATATCTGAAGAAATTAGGCTGATTTGGGAATAAATTATTTACTTCATGCTCAAGATAAAATAAATTCTCCAATCTGTCATGAAGGTTTTTCCCTGTAGGCAATGCTGCTGTTGATGAACTGGTTGAAGAACTAGCTTGATTATCGGCATATTTGTCCAATTTTTCAACATAACTATCAAGGTCCATTAGCTTATCTTCTGCAACTATAGGACTGGGCAATCCTCTATTTAACAAAATATTCAATCTTTCTCTGAAGGCGATGATTTCTTCTTGCATATCTGAGCACCTTCGTTCTAAATTCTGTACCAGAGTTCTTTTAGTAAAAACTCTCTTTATTTCCAGAATTGTTCCGGTCCTATCCTGAATACCAATTTCTGCAAGTTGATTCTTAGTCTGAGTATTCAAAAAATGTATAAGTCTATTGGCCTCTTCTGGCATATTTCCCAACTCTTGTCTTGATATCTCAATCTCATCCAGAGCCAATTTAACTAAGTTATTATGTTCATCCATTATCTGAATTGAGGACCAAACATCCTTTATTGATTGAATGATACTATCCCAAAGAATTTCATTTATTTCTTTTAAAGGTTTTTCCAATGTGAGATCCTTTTCCAATGCTTTGACTGTTTTTTCTAATTTGTTCACTTCTCTTGTTTTATCAGCAACACTCATTTTTGAAAGATCATATTTATGTTCTAGAGTGGCCAATTGTTCCTTTGTTTTGTGAAGCTCTATGGCCTGAATGTTCATATCTTCCATTGACTTTGTTAATTCATCAGTGTTCAAATTTGCGGTGTTGCTCTGTGACAATTCTGCTGGCTGACCTGTTGTTGCTGTACCTGTCACTACTCCTGCTGTAGATACTAGAATATTTGCCTGCTTATCTTTTAATGCATTCTCAAGCTCTTTTTCAGTTGCAGTAAGTTGCTCATTCAATTTTAAGAGCAAATCCATTAGTTATTCCTCAGAATTTTGTTTGATGATTTCTGCAGTCTGTGGATGTCTTGAGGCAGGTAACTTTAATTGTTTTCTCAGAGCTGCAATATCATCATCTTTTCTCTTGATCAAAGCTTCAATACCTTTCACATCTTTAGGATTATGACCCAAACCAATGATTATTTTCTCTAAAGTTTTGATTCTATTATCCTTAGCCTGGGAGGAGGCTTTTTCAAGCTGCAACTGTGTATTAGTATTATCCAAAGAATCCTGCAACTTATGGGTCATCATTTATTTATCCGTCAGAGTAGAATAAATCATCTCACCTGTTTGCTTGTGTATCTCAATTTGATCTAAAGGATGGATATCCTTTGCTAAGACTTCAAAATTAGTCCTAACGTAATCTGCAGCTGTCTGAGGCTGCTGCACCTTGGGCTTCAAATGGCTCATTAACATCTTACCCTATTGGATGTCATAAGCTGACATCAATCTTTCTTGATTTTTCGGAGCCATCTTCAAAAATTGGTTGTACACTTGAAGTCTAAGTGGATCGTTCCTGGCCTTTATATTGATGAATGTTCTTTTGATGTCCCAGGCATTTTTTACTGGAGGTTTGAAAGAAGATATTTCTGCACTTTGTTGCCTCTGTATTCCCTATTTTTGAAAATTAGTGGATGTCCCACTACTTATATCTGTTTGCTGACTGTCTTCTCTTCCCTGGCTGTCAGGGATTTTCTGAAATGATTCATCTTCTGGAAGGGGAGTTAATTTCTGCCTTTTAACATCTTGTTGTTCAGAAGAGCCACCAATAGGAGTAGTTGTTTCAGCCTCTCTCTTTTTTCCCTTTTCTATATTCAGAGGAGTTTGTAAAATAGAAATTTCTGGCTCACTGATCTGAGTAGGAGGAATTTGTCCTTGACCTTGTTCTTTAGAAGTCTCTAGTTGCGCTGTCATTATGAATTTTTCAATTATTTGTATATCAGGCTCCTTTTCTTTTCCTTTAGATTCTACTGCTACTATACTAATCTCCTGCAAATTTTGTTGTAAAGTCCTCACTGAAGAAGATCCCTGCACCTGTCCAAAAGATTCTAGGTCAAGTATCTTTTCAAGATCTTTCATTACATTTTCAACATTGACCTGCTCACTATCATTTTCAACCAATGTCCCTTCTGTCCATTCATCCATATTAGCATATTGTTCTATTTATTGGATTCTTTGATGGATGTATGGTGACTGTTTATTTTTCATTCTTCTATCACAGATAAAGTTGTTTGGATCATAAGGCACCCAGTAGAAACTCTTTTGTAGTTTGAGATAGTCTTCTAAAATCCTTTCGGCTTCCTTTCCAGCTTCCCTAGAGTTACAAATGAAGGGACCTAATTGGCTCTTGATCCTGAGTTGAGCCTTTTTCTTTGCATTACAAAAATGAATTATATCTGAATTATTCATCTGCCTGAAATATTCTAATGCAAAGAGTCTCATTGGGACATACTTGGGCAGTTTGAATGGGCATAATTCACATCCATATATCCTGATCTCTGTGTAGTTTTAATATAGGTACCAGTCACCTATCTTGTAATGCTTTGAGAGCTAAAGGATTTTCTTGATTTCATTGTTAATTCTAGGAGGAGAGACTCCTGTCAACAAGGTAGTTGCAGGATGAAAAAAAAGGTCGACAAACTCATTATAGGAATAAGGAGAATAAGAGGAATTGTGAGTAATGGCAGACCAAAAGATGACTGACCTAGGATTCCCCTTGGCATCAAGTTTCTTAACATAAAAAGGGAAATTTTCTGACTGAAAGTAAATCATGAGATGATATATGATAGAAGAATACTTAAATACTCTCTCATTCTCAAATCTCATGAACTGATCATGGACTTTGTCAGCAATATAAGATGCAAAATCGTACTTGACAGCAGGAGGCTGTCCAGGGGTAAAAATGGATAACAATACTAGGGTTAACTGATCAACATACTCACTAGTATTGAAGCCCATTATGGAAGATAGCATGTTTAAAATAAGTCTACCCTCATCAGTAAAGAAAGTATAACCATAAGGGGGAGGGTTTTTAGGCTGATGCTCTGGTAACATGAAGGTTTGGCATAGGCGGTTTAACTCTTCATGGGATAACTTAGTATATTTATCAAGTAATTCAACCATGGACAAGGGAGTGAGAGCTTGACCAGGTTGGAATTGTAGCATTTCATTTATGGACTGAGCAGTTATTGGGAAAAGGACATTTTGACTTGGGGATAAAACTGCTCGTTGGTTGGGATCATAATTTGCGTAGCAATAATGGATTAACTTAGGAAAAATATGGATTGAGGGGAGAAGGTACATAGGAAGATTTGATTCCCAAAGTCCAAAGATGTCAGAACCATTCAAATAATTGTCTCTGCAGCGGAAAAATATTCGAGGAGGATTCTCACTGAGACGCAAATCCTTAATTTGAAAATCCATATCGGCTAAAGGAAAATAATCCAAGTCCTTGTGAGGGGCATTGATGGGCACAACATTCAGAGCTACAGGAACTTCCATTTCTGGTTCTTGTGGATTCAGAAATGGAATTTCGGGGTTTTTGTGGAAAAGGGGCACAATTACCAGTTTTGGGAATATAATTGCAGTTCTGGGAACGAAAAAGACCAAACTGAACTTCTTTTCAGACCTTAGTGCAGAATTAGAACTAAAACCAAGATTTTTTACAGAGTTTAGCGGGGAATTGGAATAAATACATGTTTACGGGAAATGAAACGTGTTTAAACAGGCACTGGTTATGACAGAAGAACCCTGAAATACTCGGCTTCAATTCTCTTCAGCAAGGTAACGGTCAGCAAGCGTTAACAGTTGGTTTTTGAGTTTTGTTGCATGGAAGACTGGCTAGCGCATGGAACAATGAAAATGACGCAGACGCAATTTGTTTTATTTACAAAATCAAAAGGGTGGCGGGTTTTGATTGATGACGTCAGCATGTACGATGGTTTCGTCACAGAGGGATAGGAGCGGATATTTGTTTGGGCTGCTCGCGCAGTGGAAATCCGGACCCGAAAAATATTAGGGCGAATTTGATAAGAAATTCGCGTCACAACTCTCCCTCCGTACGCCAGCCAACTTCGGACCTGAAAAAGATTAGGGCGGCATTCATTTGGTTTTCGCGTCACAAAATTGGCCGACGTCAGCAGGCTATTTTGGAACGCGAATTTGGTTTGAATTATGGTTTATCGCCATTTGAAGTCCGGCGGGCTCGACTTAAGAACAATTTTGTTTGATCCCATCTTATAAAATTTGTGTTGGTTTTCTTTGATAATACATATATTTATAATAAATCATGGGAATACCACACTAAACATGTGGAAAAGTTATATAAATTATTGAGAACAATCATTTTTATGTAAAAATATCCAAATGTGCTTTTGGGAAATAAGAATTAGAGTATTTGGTTCATATTGTTTTAAAGGAAGGAGTGAAGTTGGAGCCTCAAAAGATGCAAGCTATTACAAAATGACCTATTCCTAAGAAAATCAAGGTTCTTAGAAGATTTTTTAGATTTACATGATATTATTGATCATTTGTTAAGAATTATGCATGCATTTCAAGTCCACTCACAATCTCTTGAAGAAAATATCATGTATATGGAATGATGAGGCTACTTTGGCATTCTCTCTTTTAATGGATGCCATGTCTTCTACACCAACATTGGTTGCACCTACTTTTGGTAAAACATTCATAGTAGAGTGTGAGGCACTAGAACAAGGAATTTACGTAACATTAACACAATAAGGGATATCATTGGCTTTTAAAAGCAAGGAATTCAAAGAAAATATTTGGTGAAATCTACGTATGAAAAATAAATGGAAGCAATATTACATGCAATAAAAAATGGGGATAGTGTATCATTGGGAGGTACTTTAAAGTCAAGATATACCATGATAGCATAAAGTATTTTTTTAAGCTATGGATTTCATTGGAAGATTAACAAAAATGAGGAGAAAAAATGAAAAGTTTTAATTTTGAGATAATCTGCAAAAAGGGTAAGGAAAATTTAGTACATGATGCTCTTTCTAAAATAGAAGAGGCCTCAAATTTATATCCAATTACATTTTCTATTCCTAGGTGGCTAGAAGAAACTTGCCATAATGGAAAAATGACAATAGTACTAAATAAAAACTAAAATTTATAAAGGATGGGATGAACTCTATGGAGCATTGGGAGTGAAAGAGAGATATACTTTGGTGCAAATGTAGAATATTTTTATGCACGCAAACATATTTGAATAAACAAATATTAAGGGAGTCCCATGTCTGTCTTATGGTAGGACACAGGGTTCCTTAAAACATCTCAAAGGATTAAAAAATATATTTTTGGAAGGAATGAAGAAAGATATTCAAAATTTTGTAAGAGAAGGTCAGGTTTGCATAATAAATAAAAGAGAGATAGTAAAATCTCTGGGGTTACTTCAACCATTCCACATACATATTCAAAGACTAGAAGATATATCAATAGACTTTATTACAGGGTTACTGAAATATAAAGGTAAGTATTACATTTTGTGGTCATTTATATAGACAAATTTGTAGATTTTTTTTGTAGAGCTCAAAGTACATAAACAACAAGCCAAGTGGCAGAAGTGTCCATGAAAGAAATTCATCGTCTTCATGGTTTTCCTAAAGTAATAGTAACAAGAAACTTTTGGAAATAATTATTTAATATGAGTGGAGAAACACTAGTTGCCATGAGTTCTACATATCAAACACAATCAAATGGTCAAACAAAAATAGTTAACAAATGTTTTTAAGGTTATCTACAATGTTACTCTTTAGAAAAGCAATCTTAATGGATGAAGTGGGTTCCTCAAGGAAGAATGGTAATATGATACTATCATACTACCTATCACACATCTACTAAAATACCATGATGATGAAGTTTGGAATTTAACATTTTTACATGTTAAAGACAAATAGTCAAAATCATTGACAACTTAGTATGCCATAATTAATAATCATTCCCTGTTCACTTTTGTTAATAGGTTTATGTCACACGATGATGCAGGGGCCTTAGGAACTAGCCAGCAATGTAGGAGGTTTTGTCCACATGTTGTGGCTAAGAGGGTTTGAAAACATTTGAGTTGTAACAGCTAGGTGTCAATACCTCAGTTGACTGTATTACTTAGACTAGTTAGAGTTGTAGGAGTCGAACAGTTTCAGTTAGTTGAATTATTATAATTAGACCTTTTGATTTCTAGAATGGTCCTCTCAGAGGAACCGAAGAGCCATATGTTATGTATATAAATTGTAATTCCTCGGATGAATAAAAGTAGAGAGGGGATTTCTGCAATAAACCTCTGTGTGTGAACAATTGTTTCCAGTTAAATGATTTCCAAGTATAGTTGCCATTGAATTATCTCGAATTGCTAATTGTGAAGAATTTTTTAACTGTGAGGCGATTGGGTACTGATAATTCCATTCTTTTGTCTTTGAATTCCCGTAAATTGTTGGATAACCCTGTGAACTCACCCCACCCGAAGGCGAGGTCTGTGTAGAGAACCGGGGTCGTGAACACTGTTCAAATATAAAAATCCTGCTTAATAAAGAGACAAGATTGTTGTGCTTTCGGAACTTGACCCGAGGATTGGACATGAGTTAACAAACAAAAGGATAGCGGAACCAGACTTGCACCCGTGGTCAAGCCCTGTACCAAAACCACGAGCGGAATCACAAAAGCGGGTTGCCCATATCGCACCGCTTTTGCGGAGTAGGCGGTATTTCCTATTCGCGAGCGATTCCATCGGAAATGCGACACGTGGTGAAGTGACCCCCGGAAAACCACCGTTTAACCCGCGCCATCGCACGTTAAAGCCCGACATTGGAAGCCGAGCGAAATTGCCAAGAGTCGTTGATTTGGAGAAGGGCCATCGAACGGTGGTCGCACGTTGAACTTGCCCGGAGGTTAACTAAGGTGTGCGGAGGATAGCCAGGTACGATACGAGTGTTTGATTGGTTATTGATATATATAGGTGGGGCCGTAGTATAATGAAATTGTTTAATTAAACGATTAGCGGATAATTAGCATAAGTCTGGAGCGTGATTGTTGTAAGGCTGGGTGGTGAAATATAGAGCCGAAAGTTCATTACAAGTTATTTATTTAAAAAGAAACGTGGAGTATAAATACAAAGTGTTCGAAAGTTAAAAATTGGTTATAAGGCTTGGAGATAATATAAAGTCGGAATATAAATTAAAGTCCAACCATTGTGGATGGTATTTATTTATCAAATTCTACGAATTTGATAAATAAACCCGAAGAAAGAAGAAGTCAATGAAGACCCAGGCTGGAGGAAAAGAACGGGGTAAACCAGGGGAAAATGCTGACAGAGCGATTGTAGACACACCAGCTCTCCTTAGGGGTCCAATTTCAGCTTTGTTGCGTCACACGATGATCTCTCTTCTCTGGCATTTACTTGTATTGAAGATCACTATTCTAGGAATAAGGAGTTATTTTCTCCAAAAATAACCCTAGCCAAACATTGACAATGCATCAAGGATATCTTTCTATGGTTCATAAGTACATATGTTCTACTTCTAAATCATGTCTTGGAAGTGGTTGTTTTGCTGGAAATTATTCACCAGTTGGTTTCATACCAAAGTCTTTTTCACATTTTCAGCATCTAATACATGAAAAAGATAATGGTTTAAAACAACATAAATATTTGAAACTTTGCAAGAATTGTCTGGCACACTTTGAATATGAATTTTGAAGTCAAGTGCATGATGCTGTATAGGATCAAGTGTCATTTTGAATACCAAATGTTTCACAAGAAACTTCTCAACATGCTACCCTGCAGTAAGAATTAAATGACAATATTGCATCAACTATTTCCATAATAAAAGTGCACCTCGGCCATAAGACTAAACAACTACAAATTTTGTAGATCTAACAAGACCACACAATCAAATGTATTCCACAAGGCCAATACTGTATGAAAAATGAAAAGGAGTTTGCAACCAAAAATACCTTAGGTAACTAATTCAATTAGATACACCAAACCATCAACAAAAAGGAAAACCAACCTACTTGGCCCCAATATTTTCAACTGGGTCCTCTAATTCAACCAATAAAAAGGCCAAAACCATAGCATTGAGATACATTTCATTACACTGTCAATAACAATAAAATTTGACTCAGCCATAACCCTTTCCTTTTAGACCACTGGGTAACAAATATGTTTCCTTTCACCTTTGAGTTTTCAAATTATGCCTACCAAATCTAAGACATTTAAGAGGGGGAACTAATACAACGTTAAAAAGAAAACCAGAGCACAAATCTACAAATTACCTCCTTATCTACTGTCACACCATCATTAACTATTTTCGGAGAACCATGCTTGCTCTCCAAGACAACATTTTTCCCTTCGCCCCAAGGGTGACTCCAACAAGATCAGCAAGTTTGTTCACACCGCCCGCAAGACAAATTGACAATGCTTTCAGTAAGTGTGCAATTGAATGCCAGACCATATGCCAAAACAACCCTCCATGAAAAATTAAAATAACACATTAAAATCAAATATAAGTGGACAAGGAAAGATCCACCGTAGTGAAGTTTCACGTGCAGGTGACCTTCCTTTAAACATAATTTTTTCTCTGACCTGCAATTTTTTTGTCACTGAGCCATCCTTGTTGAAGTACAACTCCTTTTCCATAGCTCTTGTATTAAATACCTTCTCTCTGTCACGTAATCTCAGATTCCCTCTTCTGCTTGAGTGATTAAAGGAAATGGGTGAAAAAACTGAAAGAGAAGACAATTGTCTGCCATAATTATCAAACATCGCACCCAACTTCTTCCCCTTTCCATTGTTACCCAATGAGGTAGATGTGGCAATTGTTGTCATACCGCCCAAAGAAGAGGCCATCTTCTCTTATGCTGAATATAGAATTACAAGATCTTCATATTAGTATGAACCTTAAAAAACATGACTCCCATTGCTAAAAACCACTTTTAAGTTGTAACAGGCAAACTAAACAACTATCGCAACTTTTGGCAACTTCTCGAGCATTAAGAGAGAAACAACCAAAGAGAAATACAACCACAATCCTCATTTTAATGAGACCAGACTATATATTTGCATTAAGATAATAGAAAGAAATCACGACTATATTAAGGCCACCACAAAACAATCTTTAACCAATGTCTCTCGCGGCCTTCAGGTTGCCATGCTAGAGGTTGCATATTTTTAATTTAAATTCTTGACCTCTCGTGCCCATCTATGAATGCATCCAATGGGATATCTACATCAAATGCTCCTTTATATCCCCAAAAAAAAATTCCCTACTACAAGAGCACCAATATTGATGGATCACCCCACACCATCCCACCCACTAGAAATGGTGAAAAAGGAAACCCGAGAAAACTTCTGAAATATCTCAAGACGACTATATGGGTGGTTCTTATGAATCAACCAACCATTCAGAACATGCTCATCAATCTAAACCATGAGTATTATGTGACGATATTCAAGCAGGCACTGAATCAAATTTCTGAAGCTATGTTAGAGAAACCCTAAACTCTCACTGAAAATAGGTGAAATGTGGCACCACTCAGAGATTGACATGTGCCAATTGGTACAAGTGGTAGAAAATTTGCACGCTCAAACAACGAGGTGATGCAGGAATGACATGAGGAAGAAAATATCAGAAAAGCCCCAAATCTGGAGAACTAAAGCTCATCACCAACCTGAGATTGACAACTTTACATGATGTAACCTATGAAATCGTAAATGGAGAAATCATAGTAACAATAAAGTAACCTATGTAACAATAAAGTCGGATTCATCCCGGGAGTGGTAATGGGAGAAATCATAGTGAACAACAGGAAACATGCAGAGTTGCTTACAATCAAATAGATGAAAAAACACATACAAAAAACCTAGATAATAATCATGAACAAGCTTAATATTGAATTATGAACTGTAAAGGAACTTACAAAATGTTACATTACAAACCTAGTCAAGCGCACAAGAAAAAATATCCTGGACATGACCCTGGTTGACAAGTTGTATTGCTCATGATGCAAGAGGATTTGTACCTGCACTGCCAAGTCAATCAAAATCCATCATTATCTATACAATAAATACAAGTAATTGATGTATTATTTTTTACTCTAAGATGCATTATTATGATAATGTTAGAACATATGTTGAAAATGTCAAAACATACTTGAATAAGCTCCTCTTCGTTTCAAGAACAATTTATTGGAGTTGCATGAACTTGGAACAAGCCTCCCACGATCTGAAAGAGTAGCAACTAAGTCAACAGTGACTTTTTTGTTGCTACACTGGATCGAGGGTGGTTCGCTCCAAGATTAAATCGCTCCAATAAATTATTCTCTACTAAACAGGGCCAACCACGTGAAGGTGGAAGCTCTTATGGCCCCTCCCCCCCCCCCCCCTCCTCACATCACTCTCAATTCCCCAATACCCAATCTATATTTCATTTTTTACTTTCATGAGCATAAAAAAAAATATTCAATAACTAATAAAAAAACAATTCAACAAAAGTACGCAAGGAAACATTGCAATTAATGCTTGACATAAAAATAGTATGATAAATGAGTTTTTTATATAACGCAAAAAACGTTCCAAGTATGGTCATTGGTAACGTTTGTCTTATAATAATACAATATTTTACATTATCGAATTTTATTTTTCTTCTTCCTATTTTTAAAGCTCCTAATTACATCATCAATATCATCATGCTCTGCTCCTATTTCGTGCCTTTCGACCCGCACTGCTGACCTAGTTGCGTAGTCACAATGTCTGGTCTCATCCAGTGACGGGGCATCGCCTACAAAAACAGATACTATTAAATTTTAAATGTCAGTTTTTAAATATCATTGAACTAGTTCGGTAATATTAATAAAAAAATTTGCAATGAGATTATTTACCTGGTGCACCAGTTGTCGCCGCTGACCTAGTTGCGTAGTCACGATGTCTGGTCTCATCCAGTGACGAGGCATCGCCTACAAAAACAGATAATATTAAATTTTAATTGTCAGTTTTTAAATATCATTGAACTAGTTTGGTAATATTAATAAAAAAAATTACAATGAGATTATTTACCTGGTGCACCAGTTGTCGCCGCTGACCTAGTTGCGTAGTCACGATGTCCGGTCTCATCCAGTGACGGGGCATCGCCTACAAAAACAGATAATATTAAATTTTAATTGTCAGCTTTTAAATATCATTGAACTAGTTCGGTAATATTAATAAAAAAAATTGCAATGAGATTATTTACCTGGTGCACCAGTTGTCGTCGTTGGGACTGTTGCCCTGTCTTCCTCTCTGGTGGTAAGATCCTCAAGGGAAACATTCTCTGTCATTTAAAAAAAAAACGTTATAAGGACAACCATCAAGGTATAATTAGAAAAATTATAAGTGGAAATTAATTACCGTCACGGCCCTCACTGATAGTAGCATTGTCGGCCTGGTCCCCACTACAATGATCAGGTTGCACGTGAGGATCATCTACATCTGGCTCTAAAACTGGGTTATTTGCCTCGTCGGTAGTGCTGCTCCCCTGATTTAAACAAATTTGTTAGACATTAAATTTATGGATGAAAACAAACATATTGAAAGGTTAATATTTTACCTTATCAGGCATTCTGGATCTTGGGACCTGCCCCAAGCTTATGCGACGTTCAACCACGGCTTGATAGCCGAAATGGAAAGCGATATTTTTATCTTCCTCTGTTGTTTCTGTTCCGAAGTCATCACCCTACATTACATATGTCTGTGTATTTTTAATCATATTTGATAGCATTACAAAAACGTTGGAAGGCGATACAATTAATTATAAGATGTTTAGCTACTTAATTACAATTCTTGCGGCCAATTTCAAGTAGCCGCCCTGGCCTAGCTTGTGATGGCCCTTTTTTTCAATCCTAGCTTTGGTTGCCTTTGAGGTGTCAAGCAACCTAGCATCAAAAGATTGAAGTCAGATATGACGTAGCACACTTTTATTTTAGACAGAGAAAATTAAAGCTATTGAATTAAAGTTGTAATTTACCTTGCGGGTCCAGTTGGCATTTTTCCTTCTTTCTTTGCCCTTTTCTCTTTTCCATCATGGATGAGTGCTCTCCACTCACTCTCTGGAACTGTGAGAGGACGCTCATATCTAGGGTTAAATTGCAATTGCGTCTTATAGGTGTCCCTGGTATATTTCAAATATTTGTCGGCTACCCGAGCCACCGCTGTTCTATCAAATATGCCGACCCCAAAAAGGGTTTCTAGATAATCTAGAAGTTCTTTTTTCAGGTTGGAACTCTAGGAATTCCATCGTGTGCGTATGGTTGGGCCAAAAATTACCAACGCATGGCTCTCCAGATACCTGTAGAACTGATTGTTTCCTACACAGAAAAAAAGAAAGATATTATCATTAATTTAAAAAATAAAAATCGTGATAAATATGTTTTAGATAAAGTACATGAAATAGTTAAAATATTAAAATTTACCTGGGAGTTGTACATGCTTTATAGGGACACCTTCATCGTTCACCAACAACGTGCCATTAATGGTCCCTGTGGAGCTGACACGTGTAGCTCCAGGAAACGCAATAATGTAGTCGGCCATATCAGCCTCATCATTGCCAACACGTTCAGCGGTTGGCTGGGTGTCTGCCTGGGCAGGGTGTGTTTCTTGCCTAGCACCTAAAGGAGTAGAAGGTGTACAAGAGGGTTGTTGGGCAATCTCTTGCCCTTGTGTCCCACTACCACCAACACCGGATTCAGCAAGTGCCAGAAAACGCTACATACAAAAGAACTTTTTGTTAGTTTAGTCAATGTAAAAATTAAAAATCAAACTATCACAATTCATCTCATGCAGAACAACAAAAATATCCTTTTGAATTTTTATTATTACCTGATATCTTTCTAGCTGGCTCATAAGTTGTTTTATCTTCTCTTCTGTTTCAGGTGTTTGAGGCGCGTCTATCAAAGTATTAAATTCCTACCTTGCATCTCGTGCCTTTTTTTGCAACAAGAACACTGGAGATAGGGATGAAGAAATCTCTTCCTCAAAGAGGGAATCATCAGGTGTACCATGGCTAGGTGTCTGCATATTTGAACAAAATTAATATTATTTCAATTATGTAAATAACTAAAATACCCGAAGATAGAGCAATGCTAGCACTTTACATGTTCTTCCGCTGGCCTCTTTCCGCGATCATCCCGTCTCGGGGTTGTTCCTGCACTGCTCTGATCAGTCTGCCACATTGCAATAAAATTATAAATGTAAAAACTCGAAAACAATATCTAACTTGAAAACACAAAATGAAAACTGAAATAATTTCTAATAAGACACCAGATGACAGAGTTAGAGTTTCAAATATGCCTTGCATTGAATTCAGTCCTGGAAACATGTCATTGCACATTAAGGCACCCAAACAAGAGACGAGTTGACAATGAAGACCTTATTGAATATATTGTTGGAGCAACTTCTAGTAAACTTGTTGTGAAGACCTTGAGGACATTTTTGGAGCAACATTGTTGAAGCTGATGGTATAGCATTGTTGGAGACGATCTTCAAGGGCCTTGAAGTGAAGCTTTTGGAGCAACTATTGAAAAATCCTTAGAGCATTTAAGTAAGGCACTTTCTATCTTCCATCACCTTTTTCCTTTCAATATCCTTTAAACGATTTTGTTGATATTTAATGTTTGAAATCACGTTATAATTCCTTGATTATATGTGTTTTGGGACTAGAATAATTTCACACTAAACCATGCAAACTTAAAAGTAACTTAACAGATCCATAAAGTAATAATAATCATAATTCCTAATTTCCTATTATACGATATGATGCAAATTATTCAAACATGAAGCAATGAAGACATGCAATGTCCGAATTTCAAGATTGATGAACCAATACAAGAAGTTAGAAACTACAACTTTGATTCAATACTCTGTGTCCTAACTCCAAGAAGGAATCTAGTTTGTAGTACAGAACATGCATCGTGTATTATCAATTCTTAATTGACAACAACTAAAGGTCATCTACATCATCAATTCCTTCCCATGTGTTTTTATGTTATATTCCTTATAAAAGTGTCAAATTTCTCTCAAAGTAAGCAACCACTGAATAAAATAAAAATAGTTGAGATATGATTGAGAAATGGTCATTTATTTCTTAAAAGGATCTTCACGATTTCTTTGGTTGTTTTTCATCTCAAGAAACAAGAAATGACCTAAGAAACTATCGTGATGTAATATAAGAAACAACACGGTGCAATGGCCATTTTCAAAGCCAAATGATGTCCACTGAGGACATGGCCTTTATTTGGTTCCTGTTTCATAGGAGTTTCGGGTAGAAATGGAACTTTTTTGTACCATTTCCAGTAGTAAAAAGGGAAAACCTTCTTTTCCATGGGAAATAATTTACCTTTCCTTTTTCAAGATAATCTAAATCACAAAAAATATGAACTATACTGCACACATTCTTGGATAATGTGAAAGTGGAAAAGGAATACCTTACACAAGTGATGCACACATGTACACTTGAACACTAATATATTTTTGTAGTTGAAATGCAATGCTTGTTTTCATTTAAATGTAGGGTTTTTAAAGCAGAGAGAAATAATGGCTGGCAATTTAATAAGCGTTTCTTTGGGAAAAATTTAAATCTTGTATTGGGTGATGAAGATAATAGAGGGTATTGAATCTTGATTCTTGACATTGTGTTTAACTTGAATAACTCAAATGATTATAAATATCAGTCGATGAGTTCTTTTTTCAAGTATGTCATTCAAAACTCTTATGTCAAAGCATTGTATGATGGCTAGCATTTTCTTGTTTCCCTTTCTTAAGTTCAATGTAAAAATTATATTAATATATTGGAGCACGAATGATAACTAAAATTGTTTTCTCTACAGTATATCCAGCCCCAATATTATGAAAAAATTTCTCAAGTGGAGCTATTTGGTTAGGCTGTAGGGTCAACCCTCTATAGGAGGAAGGGCCTGCGGTAAGAACTTACCATTTTGCAAGAGCTGAGGGCCAATGTTGTTCTACAAGAGCTGAGGGCGAATGCAGGGTGAATGCTGTTCTACAAGAGCTCAGGACGAATGTTGAGGGCGAATGTTGTTCTGCAAGAGCTCAGGGAAAATGTTGAGGGCGAATGTTGAGGGCGAATGCTGTTCTGCAAGAGCGGAGTGCGAATGCGCATGTGATATCAGACGTTAATGTAGCACACATGTACATTTGAACACTAATAGATTTTTGTAGTTGAAATGCAATGCTTGTTTTCATTTAAATGTAGGGTTTTTAAAGTAGGGAGAAATAATGGCTGCCAAATTAATAAGCGTTTCTTTGGGAAAAATTTAAATCTTGTATTGTGTGATGAAGATAATAGAGGGTATTGAATCTTGATTCTTGACATCTAGAGAGAACCCTACAGCCTAACACAATCCAATGGAATTGACCAAAAAAACCCAAATAGAGTCAACCCTACTATAGGAGGAAGGGCCTGCAGTAAGAACTTACCATTTTGCAAGAGCTGAGGGCGAACGCTGAGGGCGAAAGATGAGGGCAAATTCTGTTCTGCAAGAGCTGAGGGCGAATGTTGTTCTGCAAGAGCGGAGGGCGAATGCGCGCGTGATATCAGACGTTAATGTAGCTATTGCGACGAATACGAAACAATAAAATAATTTTTATGTAGCATGCATATAAGTTTCGTATTTGTATTTAGCGCGCATATAAGTGTCGTTATACCGACGGCAGAAAAGGCGTCGCTATTGCAACGAAGGCCTCCAAACGTTGCAATTACGACACTTAGACATTGTGTCGCACTTGCAGTCGTCGCAATAGCGACGCGTTGGGCCATAGTGTCGCCAGTGCGACGTCTTCCTCCAAACGTCGCAATGGCGACACTTTTCTAAGTGTCGGTATTGCGACACTTTTCTATAAACGCCGGTATAGCGACGGTTTCGGGCGGGATGGAAAAAAATTGGGGAAATTTCCGACATTTGGTCAAAAGCATCGGAACCAAGTGTCAGAATTTCCGCCAAATGTAGTAGTGCCTAAAGGGTGATTTTTGAAAAAAGAAGACAAAAGTTGGTTATGGCACAAACGAATGGGACATATAAATTTGGAAAATTTGGTCAGGATCAGCAAGAAGGAAGTAGTAAGAGAAATGCCAAAAATTTCAAAACCTACCAATACGATATGTGAATCTTGTCAGCACGGCAAGCAGAAAAAAGTTGAGTTCAACACAAAAGAACACTTTGCATCACATCCATTGGAATTAATACATATTGATCTATGTGGTCATATGAGAACAAAAGGTTTAGATGGAGAATATATTTTATGCTAATGATATATTTTTACACTAGAATGACAGTCGTCAGCGTCTTAAAGAAAAAGGTTGAGGCATTCGAGTGTTTTAGAATCTAAGAGGAATTGGTAGAAAATGAAACTAATTTGAATATCAAATCTCTGAGATCAGATAATGGCAGAGAATTCACTTTGAAGGTATTTCAACAGTACTGTGATGAAAATGGAATAAAAAGGAGATTCTCAAAAACCAGAACACCGGAGCAAAATGGAGTTGCTAAAAGAAAAAACATAATCATACAGGAAATGGCCAGAACAATAATAAATGACCCAAAATTAGATGATAAATTATGGGTTCAGGAAATCGATACAGTTGTATTCATTATAAACAGAGGTTTGCTAGGGAACAATTGTAACATGACTCCATACGAATTATGGAAAGGAATATTGGTTAACGTCAAATACTTCAAAATATTTGGAAGAAAATGCTACATCAAAAGAGAAGATAAAAAATTGGGGAAGTTCGATTCCCATGTCAATGAAGGTATTTTCTTTGGTTATTCATGCAAAAGGAAGGCTTATAGATGCTACAATCTGAGGTGTAAACAAATAGTGGAAAGCATAAATGTTACTTTTGATGAAGATTGTGTTTCAAAGGATGACGATGATATTTCCCCTTCAAGAAAAGCTTTGGGATCTGAGGGATAATATGTGAAGGATGAAGAATAATCTCCAGAACAAGACCAATCAAATAAGGAAACAACAGTCAACCAAGAGGAAATAAGAAATGATCAGCAAGATGTACAAGAAAAATCTCCTAAAGCTTTAAAAGAATGGTGTCAAAAGAATCATCCGTCAAATCAAATATTCGGCAACATAAGTGAAGGAATTGGAACCAGAAGAAGTCGACAACTTTGTTCATCACAAAAATCCCACCTTTCTTTTTTAGCAACTCTTGAGCCTAGAAATTTTGAGAAAGCTAGTCAAGATGACCATTGGGTAGCAACTATGAATGAAGAACTGGATCAAATTGAGAAGAACGACACTTGGGAATTAGTTCCACAACCAAAGGATAAAAATGTTATTGGAACTAAATGGGTCTTCAGAAACAAATTGAATGAGGATGGACTGGTTACCAGGAATAAGGAAATATTAGTCCACAAATTATATGCACAAGTATAAGGAATTGATTTTGAAGAAACATTTTCTCCTGTTGCCAAAATGGAAGCTATCAAAAATTTTCTCGCTTATGCATGCTCGAGAAAAATAAAGGTCTACCAAATGGATGTTAAGTGATCCTTTCTAAATGGTGAATTGGAATAAGTAGTTTGCATTGAACAACCCGAAGGTTTTCTGCTCTCTAAAAGGAATACTATGTCCACAGATTAAAGAAGGCACTATATGGTCTCAAGAAAGCTCCTAGAGCTTGGTATGCTCATCTTGATGGATATCTACATCAACAAGGATTCAAGAAAAGAAGTGCAACAACAATATCTATGTGAAAGTGGATCAAGATAACTTAACAATTATCGAGGTATATGTGGGCGATATAATTTTTGGAAGCAATGATGGCAGATTAAGTAAAAAATTTGCAGAGTATGGCTTCTGATATCTCAGCATGATAAAGTAATATTTATATATCAAACCAAGTACATCAAGGAAATGCTTAAGAAATTCAAAGTTGAAGATTGCAAGCATGTCCTTACCCCAATGGTAATATGTTTCAAGTTAAATTTAGAAGATTAATCAAAGGATGTTGACCAGAAGTTGTATAGATCTACGATTGGAAGTCTACTATATGTGATAGCTTCTTAGCCAGACGTAATGCATGCAGTTGGACAAGTAGCAAGATTCCAAGCAGCACCAAAATAATCTCATATTATTGTTGTCAAAATAATTCTTCGATATCTTAAGGGAACAACAGAATATGGTTTATGGTATCCCAAAAGAAATAATCTAGTTATCCAAGCTTATACAGATGCAAATTGGGCAAGAAGTGTTGATAATCGAAAGAGTACCAATGGAGTATCATTCTATCTATGTGGTTTCCTTGTTTCATGGTTAAGTAAAAATTAGCCTTCAATCTCGTTATCCACAGCAGAAGCAGAATATATCGCAAAAGCATCTTGTTGCACTCAAGTTCTCTAGATGAAGCAAACTTTGCAAGATCTTCAAGTCAATTTGATGAGCCCATTCCCATATTTTGTGTTAACGCCAATGCCATCAGTATCTTTAATAATCCTGTGATGCATTCTAAAACAAATCACATTCTGATAAAATAATATTTCATTAGAGAGTAGGTCACCGAAAATAATATCGAGCTTGAATATGTTGGCACAAAGGAACAAATTACTGACATCTTTACCAAGCCATTACCTCGTGAAGCATTTGAGTATCTTCACCTAAAGCTTGGGATTCTCCCAAGTTCTCATTAGACTCTTTATCTTATCTAACTAAGTAAAAGAAGGGGAATTGAGGTGTGTATAGGTCTGCAGGATGACGTTTGTCAGGGTGAGTTACCCTTTTCCATTGATAACAAAGGGAGAGAGAATGTTGTAGGAAGAGGTGTCATGATCATGGGGGGAGGTGTCATGATCGTAGAGGGAGCACTTGTATTTCCATCAATGCCAAAGATGGAGCTTTTTATCAGTGGTTGACATTGATGTCAACACAAGCAACACCAGGGCTACCCCGATCTTTCATGGGAATTTTGGCTTGACAACTTAATCTATTCCAAGTCAAGGATATTTTAGATGGTTTCTAATTTTTGAGATTTTTCCGTTGATATATGGCACGCCATGTAATTCTTCACGTTTTGAGAGGTATTCGTGTTTGAAGTTAGTAACCCCAGTTAGTGGGCCAAAACCCCATGGGGTTGTGGCATGACACTAATCATTGGTTGTGGTAATTTAATAGTCAATCATTAATAAATTTTTAAACTCCTAAAATTCCTCCAACATTCACTTGTTGAAGACCCTCTCAACATAAGCATTTATATAAATTGTGATCCTCATATCCTCCTAATGTAAGGATTTCTCTACTTAACATCATGGAATTATCGCTATAACTTTTTTTTTCCTGTGAAGCTTCAGATGCTGAAAAAAAACTCATTTGAGCCAAAATCCTTATGAAGCACATGACCGAATTTCAGATATTGGTTCGTTATATTTTCGGAGATATGATCTGAGGAAGTTAGGGTTTTTGCAGGCTCCTGAATTTCATGTCAAACAAGTGACCTTGGGAAAATCATGATAAATTTCTCTCTGAGCATTGGATTCAAATTTTGTAAAAAGTAATAGAAAGAGAATGGATTGTATTTTTTGGATATCATTTTTAGGACCGAAGGTTGAAACAGTGACATGTGGCACTTCATACAAGTTCGCTCTACTGATCTAGTCTATAATCAAGTCATTGTAGGAGAATGGGCATAGCTATTTCTTGAATAATCTAATATTGATCAAACCTACGGGGTTGGAAATAGGGCTCAGAGGGATACCACAGTGAAATATTTAAAACCTTGGAGATCTAAAATTACATAGATACAACACATAAAATATCGAGCTTCTAGAAGGCAAGAAACAATATGCATTCAAGGATCATTGCAGTAAAGACAACACATCAACAGTCAAGGGTAAGTCTGCTACAAAAAGGTATGTATGATTAGTGATTGAATTTTAATTTGAATATCATCTCTGACATGTGCTTTTTCAGGAAAATGTAAGTATTTTGTATGTATGTTTGATTGGGTTTTTTTCATGAATGTTGAACGTATTTACATTTGAATTTTGAATATTCCTCTGACATTTGGTTTGCAGGATAGTGTAAGTATTTTGTTTGTATATTGGTTTGGATATTGTTCATTAATGCATGTGTAGGAAGTAGGACACAATAGGACAACTAATACATATACTAGAAGGACAATGCAATGCTAAAGTACCATTACTTGAAGCAAGCACAATAATAGCTCAACAGTTGCTAGTGTTCAAAGAAGCAGTGTCCAGTCAAGTATCAGGTCGTGTCAAAAAGTTAGTATTGTAAAAATCATCATTGTAAAATTGTAAAAGAGTCATTATTGTAAAATAGGCATTGTTGGGAGGTATAAGTATCACTGTTGGATAATTTTATGGTTGGGTTGTAGGTCATAGTGTGATTGGATGATTGGTATAGTTCAAGAAAATCGTTGTGAATCATATTGTATCGTGGATCATTTTCCCTGGTATGGGATTCCACACTCTTGTATTATTTTTTACCATTATAAGGTGGCAAGGAGGTGCTAGGTTGGTGCATGATGTCACCTACAGGTTGGAGCATGTGAACACTTCAGGGTGGTAGGTCGATCTAGGATGTCGGGGCATCCATTCAGTTGTCTACTGAAGAAACCTGGGCATTGGGGCGTCCTTCCAGTGGGAGCTAGAGAAGAATGCTTTTCCAGAATTATAGGAATTTGTACCTTTCATTTTAGTTGGGGCTAAAGATTAAAGTATTTATTATAAAATCATTCGGTGGTTTTTGACCTAGAGGTGGTTTTCCACCTAAAATTTGTGTGCCTATTGTGTTCTATTGTTTACTGTTGTTACTGGATAAACATCAAGAATAATTGAAGATTAGCTAATGCTCTGAAAATATTTAAAAGTGCTAATTGATAATAAATAATGATTCACTCCCCCCCCCTCTTAATATTTTCAACAAATGGTATCAAAGCTTGGTTCCTTCAATACAAGTCTAAAAACTGGAAGGAGATCATGGAGTATACTAATAATAGAGTTCCTCTTTTCAATGGAAATAACTATGCACTTTGGAGTGGAAGAATGTAGGTTCATTTGTTGGCACAATGATAGGAAGTATGGGAGATCATTGAAAAGGGATTTAAAACGACCAAGGATGAACAAGGTAAGAAAAATATGGTATATGATGTAAAGGCTAAATATCTCATTATCAGTGGGCTTGTCGAATCTGTCAATATTCAGGTACTAAGTTTCAAAATAGCTAAAAAAATATGGGGAAATCTTGCGAATATATATGCAGGTGACTCAAACATGAAAGAAGCAAAGCTTTAAATTTATAGGGAAAATTTTGAGAAACCCAAAATGAAGGAAGATGAAAATATTGATGCATACTTACAACATGTTGATGAAATAACAAATGCATTGGAAGGTTTGGGAGAACCTGTTGACACGAAAATTTTTGTCTGAAAGATCCTTAGAACCTTGTTGACAAGATCCAACCTAAAGGTATCTATCTTGGAATATATTTCGAATCTAACCAATCTCAGCAAAGATGAATTGCATGGATTTATTACATCATATGAAATGAGGATTAAAGAAGAGGACAACACATGTCACCTAGAAAAAACATTTTCCGCATCCAAGAAGACTAGTAAGGACAAGCTCACTCCGAAAGTGAAAACTTATAGTTGTAAGGAAGAAGATGAAGAAGAATTTTCAGATAAATAATTTTCCTACTTCACGCGACAAATGAGAACAGGTATGGGGAAATTCAAAGGTAAAATTCCATTGATATGTTTCAATAGTGGTGAGGTTGGGAATTTTGAAGCCAAGTGTCCTCACAAAAATTAGGTTGTTACAAAAGGAAAGAAAGGTCTGAGGAAGTTCAACAAGAAAGGCAAGAATAAATGGTTTAATAAGTGTTTCTTCTCCAAAGAAGATAGCTCCTCATCTAATGAACATAGTGATAACAAAGAAGAAATAAATGGGAGAGTATTATTTATGGCCAAGCGTAATAAGAAAGAATCATATTATGAAGAAGGAGACGAAGAATAAGAGATGACTAAGGTTGAATTTCAAAATGAAGTGATCAGGGTTATCAAAGAGCTCAAGGTCGAGAAGGAGCATGTCAACATTCTTGAAGACAAAGTAAATATAGAAATGGAACATGTCCTAAATCTTAAAATCAAGGCTAAAGAATACATATGAGTTGAAGAATCACTCAGGGAAGAATTAAAGAAAAGAAACAAGGAAAGAGAAGCATTGGAAGCTGAAATAGTTTCTCTATGAAAGCAAGTAAAAAATGGAAAAACTCTTCAAAACTACACCAACAACTCCAAGAAATTGGAATAAATCATCAACAATCATCGATCAAACAGTGACAAGACAGGTCTTGGCTACAAAGAAAAATATGAAAAGGAGCCAAATCCTTATATGATGACAAAAGAAGATGGATATGCAAAATATAACAAGAAGGTAGACCTCCCAGCCAACTCAAGAGATCAGGACTCGTAGGAAGAACCATGGAAGACGATTCCTTGAATAAATTTCCTCCCAGGCATCAACCTATCTTCTATGGTAATTTTAATTCATGTGGAAGGTTTGGAAATAGATCTATATAATGTTGCACATATGTTTGGAATAAATATAGTTTCGGGTGATATCTGAGAAATGGATATTCCGGAACTCAACAGAATATTAACAGATTTTATCATTTGAGAGATGATGTTGAATGTTACAAATGTAACCATTTTGGACACTTGGCTAAAGATTGCAGACTTGGAAGTTCTTCAAAGGAATTCTCGCAAAATCGGAATGAACAAATATGGAAAAAGAAGACTGAAAATTGTGATATCACTCTTAAGGCTCAAAGCAACATAAACGTTTGGTATGTTGATAGTGGTTTCTCAACTCATATGACTGGAGATAGGAATAATTTCATATCCTTGAAGGAAAATAAGGATGGAACAGTGTATTTTGGAAATGACAGGTCTTCAAACATCATAAGAGTAGGTATAGTTACACTTGGAAGCAAGAATGCATTAGCAAAAAATGTGTTGTTGGTTGAAAGTATGAATCACAATCTACTCAGTGTTGGACAAATGTGTGATCAAGGACACACGATGCCATTTAAATCTAAGAAATGTGAAATCAGGGAAGGAAAGATCGGTAAAATTGTGGCTACAGCAAGCAAAGCTCCAAATGAGATATATATTTTGGATGAGACACTTAAAGGGTGATTTTTGGCGAAAGAAGACGAAATTTGGTTATGGTACAAATGAATGGGACATATAAATTTCGACAATTTGGTCAAGATCAGCAAGAAGGATGCAGTAAGAGAAATACCTAAAACTTCAAAACCTACCAATATGATATGTGAACATTGTCGGCACGGCAAGCAGACAAAAGTTGAGTTCAAGACAAACGAACACTTTGCATCACGTCCATTATAATTACTACATATTGATCTATGTGGTCCTATGAGAACAAAATGTTTAGATGGAGAATTAGATTTTATGCTAATGATAGATGATTACACCAGAATGACGGTCGTCGGCTTCTTAAAGAAAAATATTGGGGCATTCAAGTGTTTTAGAATCTACAAGGAATTGGTCGAAAATGAAACTGATTTGAAGATCAAATCTCTGAGATCAGATAATGGCGGAGAATTCACTTCCAAGGTATTTCAGAAATACTGTGATGAAAATTGAATAAAAAGGAAATTCTCAACAGTCAGAACACTCACTAAAATGGAGTTGCAGAAAGAAAAAATAGAACCGTAAGGGAAATGGCTAGAACAATGTTAAATGACTCAAAATTAGATGATAAATTTTGGGTTCAAGCAATCGATACATTTGTATTCATTATAAACAAAGGTTTTCTAAGGAACAATTGTAACATGACTACATACGAATTATGGAAAGGAAGACCGACTAACGTCAAATACTTCAAAATATTTAGAAGAAAATTCTACATCATAAGAGAAAATTAAAAATTGGGAAATTTTGATTCCCGTGTCGATGAAGGTATTTTCGTTGGTTATTCATGCAAAAGGAAGGCTTATAGATGCTACAATCTGAGGTGAAAAAAAATAGTGGAATTCATAAATGTTACTTTTGATGAAGATTGTGTTACAAAGGATGACAATGAGATTGTCCCTTTAAGAAAATTGGAGGGGTCTGAGGGAGAATTTGTGAAGGATGAAGAAGAAGCTCCAGAACAAGACCAATCAAATAAGGAAACAATAGTCAACCAAGAGGAAATAAGAAATGATCAGTAGGATGTACAAGAAAATTATCCAAAAGATTTAAAAGAATGGTGTCAAAAGAATCATCTGTCAAATCAAATCATCGAAAACATAAATGAAGGAATTGGAACGATAAGAAGTCGACAGCTTCGTTCATCACAAAAATCCCACCTTGCTTTTTTAGCAACTTTTGAGCCTAGCAATTTTGAGGAAGCTAGTCAAGATGAAAACTCGGTAGCATTTATGAATGAAGAACTAGGTCAAATTGATAAGAACGAAACTTGGGAATTGGTTCCACGACAAAAGGATAAAAACGGTTATTGGAACTAAATGGGTCTTCAGAAACAAATTGAATGAGGATGTACAGGTTACCAGTAATAAGGCAAGATTATTCTGCAAAGTTGAAGGAATTGATTTTGAAGAATCAGTTGCTCACGTTCCCAGAATGGAAGCTATCAGAAATTTTCTCACTTATGCATGCTCGAAAAAAATCAAGGTCTACAAAATGGATGTTAAGTCAGCCTTTCTAAATGATGAATTGGAAGAAGAAGTTTACATTGAATAACCCGAAGGTTATCTGCTCTCTAAAAAGGAATACTATGTCTGTAGATTAAAGAAGGCATTATAAGGTCTCAAGAAAGCTCCTAGAGCTTGGTATGCTCATCTTGATGGGCATATACATCAACATGGATTCAAGAAAGGAAGTGCCAAAAAAAATCTCTATGTGAAAGTGGATCAAGATAACTTAAAAATTATCAAGGTATATCTGGACGATATAATTTTTGGAAGCAATGATGATAGATTAAGTAAAACATTTTCCCCAAAGATGCAAAGTGAGTTTGAAATGTCTCTACTTGGTGAGATAATATACTTTTTAGGGCTTCATATATCTCAGTAGAATAAAGGAATATTTATATATAAAACCAAGTACATCAAGGAAATTCTCAAGAAATTCAAGATTGAAGATTGCAAGCATGTCCTTACCCCAATGGTAATAGGTTTCAAGTTAATTTTAGAAGATTCATCAAAGGATGTGGACCAGAAGTTGTATATATCTATGATTAGAAGTCTACTATATGTGACAGCTTCTCAGCCAGACGTAATGCAGGCAGTTGGACAAGTAGCAAGATTCCAAGCAGCACCAAAATAATCTCATATTATTGTCGTCAAAAGAATTCTTCGATATTTTAAGGGCACAAGAGAATATTGTTTATGGTATCCCAAAGGAAATAATCTAGTTATTCAAACTTATACATATGCAGATTGTGCCAGAAGTGTTGATGATCAAAATAGTACTAATGGAGCAACATTCTATCTAGGTGGTTGCCTTGTTTCATGGTTAAGTAAAAATCAATCTTCAAATTCTCTAGATGAAGAAAACTTTGCAAGTTCTTCAAGTCAAGTTTGATGAGCCTATTCCCATATTTTTTTATAACACTAGTGCCATCAGTATCTCCAAGAATCATGTGATTCATTCCAAAACAAATCACATTCCAATAAAATATCATTTCGTTAGAGAGAAGGTCACCGAAAAGAATATCAAGCTTGAATATATTGGCACAAAGGAAAAAATTGATGACTTCTTTACCAAACCATTACCTCGTGAAGCACTTGAGTATATTTGCCTAAAGCTTAGGATTCTCCGAAGTTCTCATTAGACCCTTTCTCTTATCTAACTAAGTAAAAAAATGGGATTTGATTTGTGTACAGGTCCGAAAGATGACGTTTGTCAAGGTGAGTTACCCTTTTCCATTAATGAAAAAGGGGGAGATAATGTTGTAGGAAGAGGTGTCATGATCTCAGGGGGAGGTGTCATGATCGCAGGAGGATTACTTGTGTTTCCATCAATGCCAAAGGGGGATATTTTTTATCAATGGTTTTCATTTTTTCCAACCCCAATCTTGCATGATAATTTTGACTTGATAAATTACTCTATTCCAAGTCAAGGATATTTTGGATGGTTTCTACTTGTCAAGATGTTTCCGTTGATATATGGCATGCCATGTAATTATTCACGGTCTGAGAGATATTCGTGTTTGAAGTTAGTAACCCATGTTAGTGGGCTAAAACCCCATGGGGTTGTGGCATGACACTAATCATTGGTTGTGGTCATTGAATAGTCAATAATTAATAATTTTTTAAACTCCTAAAATCCCTCCAACACTCACTTTTTGAAGACCCTCTCAACCTAATCATTTATATAAATTGTGACCCTCATATCCTCCTGATGTAAGGATTTCACTACTTAAAACAAGTCATCGTGGCATTATCGATATAACATTTTTTCTGCGAAGCTTCAAATGTTGAAAATAAACCCATTTGAGCCAAAATCCTGATGAAGCACGTGACTGAATTTCAGATATTGGTTCGCTATATTTTCGGAGATGTGATCTGAGGAACTTACAGTTTTTGCAAACTCCCGAATTTCATGTCAAACATGTGACCTTGGAAAAGTCATCATAACTTTCTCTCTGAGAATTAGATTCAAATTTCGTAAAAAGTGATAGAAATAGGACAGACTGTAGCTGGTTGGATATCATTTTTAGGACCAAAGTTTGAAACAATGACACGTGTCACTTCGTAAAACTTATCTCTACGGAACTAGTCTATAATCGGGTCATCGTAGGATATGGGGCATAACTATTTCTTGAAGAATCCAATATTGGTCAAACCTACGGGATTGGAAAGAGGACTCAGAGGGATACCATAGGGCGCAATTTTAGACCTTGGAGACCCACAATTACATAGATATAGAAAAATCAATATCGAGCTTCTAGAAGGCAAGAAAATATATGCATTCAAGGATCACTGTAGTAAGGACAACGCATCAACAGTCAAGGGTAAGTATGGTACAACAAGGTATGTATGATTCATGTTTGAATTTTAATTTTAATATCATCTCTGACATGTGTTTTTGCAGGAAAACGTAAGTATTTTTCATGTATGCTTGATTGGGTTTTGTTCATAAATGTTGAACATAAATTTACATTTGAATTTTGAATATTTATCTGACATATGGTTTGCAAGACAGTGTAATTATTTTGTTTGTATATTAGTTTGGTTCTTGTTCACTAATGCATGTGCAGGAAGGAGGACACAATAGGACAACTCAGACAGGTACTAGAAAGACAATGCAACGCCAACATACCATTACTTGAAGCAAGCACAACAATACCTCAGCAGTTTCTAGTGTTCAAAGAAGGAGTGTCAAGTCAAGTATCAGGGCGAATCAAAAGTCAGTATTGTAAAAATCATCATTGTAAAATTGTAAAAGAATCATATTGTAAAAGAGTCAATATGCCTAAAGTTGGAGAGGCATTGTTGGGAGGTATAAGTGTCATTGTTGGATAATGTTATGGTTGGGTTTGCAGGTCATAGTGTCGTTGGGTGATTGGTATAGTTCAAGAAAATCATTGTGAATCATATTGTATCGTGCATCATTTTCCCTAGCACGAGACTCCACACTCTTGTCTTATTTCTTGTTACAACTCCCTGTATAAGGTTGTTGCAACTCCACTAGATTTGTTGCAAGCTAAGTAAAACTGTTTCAAGATGTTGATTTTGTAATTTGAAGGATGCTTTATGGAAATCCATATCAAAAATTTGAAGAAAATTAAAAATATTAAGAATAGAGATAGATATGCAATGGAAAAAATAAGGGACCTAGTAGTATGGCTAATAGAAAGATATTAAGTTGCATGAGGACATGCAACATTTTTGGCTTTGGGAAGATGATGGGACTTAGAATTTGCATCTTTTTACATACCTTTTCTCCCTATTCTTAATTCTTTTTTACTTGTGTGTACCCCATATTAGTACACTCTTATGAATATATGTGTGATTTAGAAATAAAGTGTTTTTTATTGAATTTCCTTAGTACTTCACTTTAATTTATGATTAAATATTTGAAAATTATCATATATGTATTAATATTTGAGTTAATGTGCAAGGACAAAGTACCAAAAAGGTTGTTGTGCAAGTTGTAATGTTATCACTTGATGTATCTTGGTCACAAATGTTGTTACTCAGATGTTGAAACTTTGGTGTCGTAACTCGATGTACAACTTTGGTGTTGCAACTATAGTGTCACAACTCACTGCTGCAACTTTGGTACAACAACTCAATGCTACAAATCTCAAAACGGTGAGTCAATACCGTAACCATGAGCCATCATAACTCACTGTTGCAACTCTAGTGTTGCAACTCTTATGATACAACTCTCAGAACCATGAGTCACACTAGAAATATGAGCTAGAAAAACCTTGTGTTGATGTTGTTAGAAATTTATTCTTCATTATTTCAATTTGGATCAATATTAGAAATGATTAATTGAGTTGTTAATAATTATTTTGAAATTATGTACTAGTCCTGTATTGTTTGCTATTTTTTAGAAAACCAAGTGAGAAACTTGTGGAGACATATTTATTGTTTGCTATTGTTAGAAAACCATATGAGAAACTTGTGGATCTCATGAATTGGTCTTTATTTTATTTTTAAACAAAAATTATGTATAAAAGGAGTTCCTATCTCATTCCACAAGGAGGCCTCTTAGAGAAATGTCCAAATCATAATGAAATAATTTAATTGTTAAGCTTTTATTTTAATTTTATTTTATAATTTCCATGGTTTATTATTTGATTAATTTATTTATTTATTTATTTCATAATTATGAAATATTAATCCCCGGATGCGAGTGACTGAGGGCAGGTGTACGTTGGCAGGGATTTGGGACGGCGCGTGGATTTATCACGCTGCCACCCAACTTCACATGCAACACATCATTTATTCTCCCATTGTTTACAGCTCCGCTGCATTAATGCAGCATAGCCGCCCAGACAGGCTCACGCCATTAACCAGTATGGCTCTCTCTAGAGAATTCAGTCTTTCTCTGCCCACTTTGGGTTCGAGTTGCTCCCCTGCTGCTGCAGAGCCCAGCTCTCGAACCAACACGGGGAGAAGGTGCGCTATCATCTGTTTTATCGAACTGACTCCTGACCTTCATTTTACACAGAGCCCCTTCTACAATAGCTGGTCCAACTCACCTGATTTGATTCCCTTTGCACAACGTGAACAGCCTCCCCTGTTCTCGGACTCCTCCACAGCTCAAGCCCCTTTTTTCCCTCGTAATTCTACTTTTCGCACCATGTCGCACCTCCGACAACGTATGCACTGCCAAAGAGGCAGTCGTCGAGGTCATCTCACTCACCCGCCCTCCACTTCCTCCACTGCCACTTCGTCCCCTTCCTCTGATGACTTCACTGGGCATTATCTGGACACTAGAAGTGGTCGCGAGCTTGGGCGAGGGCGTGGGTGTGAGCAGTTTCATTTTGACTCAGGCTCTTCTCATTTCCTTGTGCCCTCCATCACTATTCTTGTGCATCATCACACAGTGCAATTGTGCTTCCCTTGCACCTTGAACAGGCCCACCATCATTGCTACTATCTCCATTGAGTTCACAGAGGAGCCTCCCGGCTTGGTCGCTAAGGATATGGGTCTTGAGCGGGCTAAAGGCGTAGTCGACACGCCCTGTCCTCCTCAAGGGGCTAGTCTGAAATGAAAGGAACCCAGTTGTAGCGAGACTAAGGACACTAGACCTGGTGACAACATGGGCGACATCAAGCGAGGCTGCTCTAGCAATAAAGACACCAAGCAGGAGGAGGAAGAGGATTTTCTTGCTTATGGCTGCCGAATTGTCGAGGAACCACCCACCACTTTTCATGACACCTAATATGGCCAACAGTTGCAGGTTTCCCCTCTACAGTCTTATGGAAATTTTTTCTTCTATGATTTTCATGTTTACCAGTTCTCTGTTTCAGTTTTTGGACATCATGTTAATATTTTATGGTTGGTTTCCCCTGCGTGGGCAACCTACTACAGTTTTTCTAGATTGGGACCGTAGTCCAGTTTTTGTTTTTTTGGTATGTCAAGCAAACTCTTTTCAGCCAGCTATGCAGTGTAAGAATGTCGCTTTCATGGGCAAGCTCAGTTGAGGCCACAGCCTCTTTGTAACACTTTTTGTAACATAATAGAATAGTCCAATTCAGAAAAAAATAAAAATAAAAATAAATAAATAAATAATAATAATAATAATAAATAAATAAATTATGAAATATTAATTTCTTTTAATTAGCTTAGTTAATTAATTAATTTATGTTTTCAATGTAACAAGTATTGATAATTATCAACACTGTATCATATGGAAAGATGGCTCACTCCAATAAAACATAGTATTATATAATTTAGGTAGTTCTCTAATGTGATTTTTTAATTTAACTCAGTTATTTATTCATGTGGAATTTTTTTTATTTACTTTCATAATTAGTTTCTAGTTGTGTAAATTTTGCAACTATTATTCAAGCATGGTTGTTTTTATTTGTTTATTTATCAATTTATTTATGTATGTAACTGATTATTTATGTCTATTACTAATCTAACATGCTTACATTTCATATTTCTTTGCATTCATTTATTGTTGTTGAATAAATGTGCTCAATGCAATTATTACATTTATTGATCTCGGTGCCAAAACAAGGATCATCTTGGCAAGGATTAGTCATTTCATTCATTTATGCCTATGTGATTTATTTTCTACGTGTGTTTTTTTCTACCTATGTTAGCGGATACAACAATAAGCTTCCTAAGCCCACTAAGTATAAGAGTGTTATTTCAATTATGGGTGTTTATTTTATTTCCAACATGTGTGTTTATTTTTCCACAAATGGTTGAAATTTGCACTAGCAACCCATCCATTTTTGCAACTGTGTTTACTTTATTGCAAGTATGTTTAATTTTCAAGTTTATTTACTTTTTCTGCAAACGTGTTTAATTTTCTGCAAGTGTGTTTATTTTCCAACAAATAGATTTAGTCACTTTACTTTTGAATTTGTAGAACCTTACCAAGCTTGCAAACTTCCTATACTCCATCTATAAATGTAATCATTTACACTACAAATACAAAATAAATCAATGGAATTACAAAGTATGATCTGCATATAAAGTTCATGGTAACTCGCAAGTTCCATACAAGCCTCGGGTTGAGAATTAAATTCATAGTACAGTATTTTGGTTGTTCCTTTGAGCAATTAGAAGGGTTATTAAAATCCCATCAATACCTACACCACATCTCTAGTTTATCTAAAGACGATCAGTCATCAATGTCTAAGGTTGGACATGAACTTATTAAAGGAATTTTCTTTGAGGTAGAATGAAATATAATAAAATGGAAGTACAAGTGTGACCTTCTTAATGGATAAGGAGGAGTGTTAGGTTGCAAGATAGGCATGTATCTAATGACAATTTGAAGTTTCAGCTTCAATTGAATATAGGAGTTTAAAAACGGTTTCAAATTCTTGAGGGTCCCTTAAATTTCCTAATTTTGTTTCAAACCGTTGTTGAATTGTGTGATTTGTTGAGACACTCATCTCATGTATTGAATTACTTGGTCACATAGCATACACATTGGGTTCTATTGCATGCTCACTTGTCTATAAATGTAAACGGTTGCATGTCAACTTAACTTAAAATAAAGGGAAAAGTTGCATGATATTCTTGGTTTGAACCACATGTTTATCACATTGAAGGGAGGTGTTAGAAGGACTCCATAGTTGACTTGGTTCATCCTCAAAAAGGACGTGTGTATGGAGGAATTTGAGGCATAGGTTCAAGTGACATTTTTGGAGGAAAACGATCGCTAGAAGGATATACATGAAGGTTTATTGAATGAGTATTTGAATAAGTATTTTGAAATATGTTTATAATACTCATTTGGGTTAAAAATAAAAGGCTATAAATTTCCTCAAGGATGGTGTAGTTGGATCCAAAGTTGAAGGTCCTAGGGCTATGAGAACTAGATTAATCCATCTCCATGGACAAAGGACAATAAGGGGAAAAGTGAGGAAATCCTTCACTTGAGAAAGGGAAATATTTATGAGAACTCCTTTGTAGAGTCACTAATACATAGGGAAACAATCAGAGTGAGGCATTAAGATTCCACAACAATGGATGAACATCCACCAAGAGGAAGGATGAAGGGAATTGGGAACCACTCAATTACTGAATGTAAATGAGAACGTGAGGAAAGGAGAGATAGGATACATATCCACTAAGATAATTAGTTGAATATGAGTTTAATGTTAAGGTATAGTTGTATTAGGATTTCAACTTTATTTTATTGAGCATGTTGCAAAAGTCCATTGTGTTATATATTTGTGCAAAATACTTCCAAAATTCATAACAAAACAATGTAGTATCTACTATACTATATCAACCATGAAATTAAACAAAATTACTGAGTAAGGAAGATGAAGTGTTCCCTTAGTTATAGGGTGCTCCCCCTGATTTTTTGTGATGATAACCTCCATTGGGGTGTGGTTGAAAATTTTCAAAGGAAACTATGGGCATGGAACCAAGAATCACTAGATCTAGGACAACAAATTCAACAAGAGATGTAAACCAAAAAAATGAAGAGAATATAACTATGAGGGAAAGACTCTAGTTAGTAGAGTGTTAAGGTCACACCCTAACTCCCCCAATTAGTGGAATACATTGTTACTTAATATATTGAGGACCATATTTATTAAATAAATCCCTATTGAGTGTGAAATCAATAAATGTAAGTGGCACTATTACCCACTCACTTGTGGGTAACCCATAGGACAATAATTTTCTCCATAGGTTTTAGATTTTCAAAAAACATAAACCAAGAATAGCCAACCTCATACGCCTCTCATCCACTCTCCACTCATTACTTTATTTCATCTATCCTACTCATCCCATGAAGCTAGGTCATCTATTATTAGGTAATTTAATCATTTTTGTATTCAAGTGCTTCCATTTAATGTTTAAGGCATTATAGTATGGATCAAAAATTGTATTGGATGATAGACGGCTTTTCATTGTACATTTTTTCCCTTACTTCACCTTGGTGGTTGCCACTTTCCCATAGCCCAATGGGACCTTCCTTGAGGCCTTTCTTTCACTGTCTAGGATGACACAAAGAAGAGGCTCTAATGATGGTAGTGTTATATGATTTCCATACTTAACACCCTCCTCTTTGTCATCTATCCATGCTCCATATTTGGGTTGATTGTTATCTCACCGGTATTAGTTCCCCGATTTCCTCATCCTTTGAGAAGGGGTCTAGAAATGTTCACTAAGAGTTAGATGTAATAGAAAGAAAATAAAATGCAAGATACAAAATTTAAAATTCCAAAATGTGGTAGGGATTCAAAAGAAAGTATGTAGAATAAAGTGCTCTACCCCCCTCATTATCCTTCACCCAATGCCTGGCTAAATCATGACTTATCTGAATGAAAGGAAATTTGAATATCTAAACCTTGATGAATAGGTAAAAAGTTCATCTTTAAAGGTACAAAAATGAGTCAATGAAATATTAAAATCCAATCTATCTATGTAAACTAATGATGAAAAACAATGGGTGGTAAAAATAGTCCAAGAAAAGGGGCAACTAAGGTCCCTACAATTGTTCCCTCTTCACACTATGATGCTCAAGGATGTTGTGAACTTCACATCTTGGTACAAGACAATGACATCCTCTAAATTGATTATGATCATGTTGACATGAGACTCCTCTTCAAGGGGTTGTACACCAACCTCCATACATCACATCCTAGCACTATGACGTCTCATTCATGATGCTTTGAGTGATGAAATGGGCAGATTTGATGATGACATTTGGGTGAGGGAACCTTGCATGATGACGAAACATCCATTTGATGAAGATATATGACCTTTGGGATGAGTTGCATCCCTTGGATCCATCCATTACATCTTTTGTGGATAAACACACCTTTTAGAGGATGGTGTCACCCTTGGATGGAATTTAGCTCACATGTGTGGGTTAACTGAGGATAATTTTTAAGTTTTACCATTTAGTTAACAATATTTGGGTGTTGGATTGTGGCCTATTCAACTTGTAATCATAATTTAATATTGTTCTAGGTATTATTTTTGCTAAATTGAGGAGATTCAACTTGGCTCCCCTTATATAAGTAGACGGAAGTTAGGTTCATTTCATTCATTGTCACACTTGTAGATCACACCTCTCTTGTGTGATATGAATCATTAGTTGAGATAACTTATTATGGAGGATGTTCATTGGATGGTTCTCTCTCTTAGATGATTATTGGTGATTCTTTGATGAAATGTGCCAATTTTATTGCAAGTTATCTGCTTCCATGTAGTACTTGTTAATGAATTAGGGTTTAGTGAGATTTTCACCAAATTTTTGTTGATGTTTTATGGCTCTAATATCTCCTTGCATAAAAATTTCATCAAATTTCCTTGCACAAAATTTTCATCAAGTTTCTCTTGAGGAACCTAAGTTTAGCTTCCTTCCTTTCAATCTATTAAGAGGATAGGACACTAGGGATGAAGGTGTGAGGAACAAAAAAATTTCATCCTCGTTCTCTTTGAATTTTCTTCCATCTTTATTTTTCCATAAAAAATTTCTCATAGACTCCACCTGCTGCCCTTGTTTAATAAAGGAACTAGACTTCTCTCTTGTAAATAAAATAAAACCCTAAATTTTTATATTCCACATTTTATAGAGTAAATTAGGGTTAGGTTACAACAAAATCATAATTTCTGATATTATTTAGCTTGAACCATATTGTCATAGGGTTAGGATTTGTATGCAATTATTTGAAAAAATGAAACTATCATTTTACATGATTTTTCAGCCATAAATTAGGGCTAACCTCTAAGGTTTATTTTTATTATTGTATGTGTTTTCATCAATTTAAAATTGTTGTAATTTATTATCTTGTTTACTCATTGATCATCCCTAATTTTACGCTTGTTTATCATAGATTATTGGGTTGATTTCATATTGTTATTATAAAATATTTACATGTTATAAAGCACCAATTGAAACACTAGTTTATAACAACAAAATATGTCGTGTTTGCATGTGTTTTGGAACCTATTTGTGTAGAAATTATACAAACATATGTATATCAATGGATTCAATCCGATCATGCAATCTACTAAAGCAAGATATTGAATCCTTCTACAAATTAATTGCAGAAAATAAACATGATCGCCAATCACAACAAGTGCAAAAAGAAACATATCAAACCACAACACAGATATTTTCCTGGGGAAAGCCTGGTACTCAAAACCCCTCTATATTCTATTGTATATTCCACAAGGAATCATGAAAAAATTATAATGCACTCTTCTAACAAGAGTCCCATGCACTCTCACAACTGTCTCACACTGATCCAGACAAAATCAGGCCAACACTTATCCAATTCTCATCCTGTCTTCAGCCTACCTTGCTCATGCAATTCATGAGGAATGCTATCCCTATTACTTAGGAATCTCAACCTTTCTCAATTGCGCAAATTATCATGGGAATCATGTGGTGTTTTAACTACATTTGGGCAATCTGCTAATATCACAACTGATAGTTAACTTCCCTTTAACCTTTGTCTCAACTAGGTCTCCATTGGAACTAACATGCCTGTAGTTATTAATAGTAAATCATCAGTTGCATGGAAGATCACTGATTTTGAATTAAATAATATTTAATTCACTTGATCTCTCACTAGTGCAACAAACAATTACAACTATTCCAACTGACTTTAACTCACCTAACTAAGTTAACTGATTACTCATGCATTAATGATCAGGAGATCATGTCCAAGTTAAAAAAAATTGCTCAAAAATGGAAGTGCTCAGAAATGGTTGTAATTTTAACAACTGGAAAGGTATCATCACTACGATTCTGGCACCGTGAACGGTTCTCAAAACCGAGGTCGTATGTGAAATTTATTAAGGTTTGAATTCTCCAGTAAACTCCAAAATTCATTTGACCAAAGTTGACTATTTTAATTTTGAAAAAAAAAAAATTAAAAAGAATATTCCCTGAAATATTCCTTGGAGGGCGAATCAGTTGTTGACAAGTGGCACATCCTTATTCGCTAATGGTCGTTTGGCTGTGTAAATTTGTGGCCAATTAAAGGGTGCCACGTGGGAAGCCCGGAGGCCGCCACATGGCCCCAAGCCAGAGGAATTATGGTTTATCAAAATTGTGCATAGTCTACAAGAATCGATCCATGGTCGACGGGCTGCCAGCCCACAGGCCCGACCGGCCACGCTGTTCATTGGTTCTTATAAATCATTGTGGCCGAATACTATTTGAAGTTTGAATTTGTTTACGCCAAAGGGAAAAGGGGCTAGCCCCTTACGGCTAGCCCAGAGTTCAGATAAGCAGGTGTTGAGAACCCAGGCCTAAAGGCCTTTACCGGTGGGAGCATATTGTTAACGAAACCATCATATGTGGCCAGCCACCACTATAAATTAAATGCCACGGTTTTATAATGATAAGGTTGCGGTTAGGTCGGGGTTAAGGCATGTGACCGCCACCCTTAAAAATTTAATGCCTCCTACTAACCGTCTGCCAACTTTGGCACCTTCCATTAATTTCGGTGGGTATCACTAAAAAGGCACTGCTAACTGGAGTTCCTCCAGTTTTGGAGGAGAATTTTGGGGGACACTAGGAAAAAAAAAAAATTGGTCATAACTTTCTCAATTTTTGACCAAACAAGATGAAATTTTAGTCAATTTTGGGTTTCTAGAGCATTCTGAAGAGTTTGGGACACGTTTCAGAGCAAACATAGGTGATCTACAATACATTTTTCTTCAAGGAAGAGGAAGGAGCCATCAAGGCCATCAGGGAGAAGGCACTGTATTGGGTTGTATTTCACTGTTTAAGGTGAAACAAAAGCCATTTCTAGCTATTTTCTATATTCTGAAGTCAAATTTATAGTTTTTTTTCCTGTTTAGGCATATTTTTCACTGTGTAACCATTTTGAGAAAATTAATAGAGCAAGGACATGCCATTGGGGAGCCTTCGACCTACAGATGTAGCCCAGGAGGGGTGAACTGCCTCAGCAATTTGTTGTGTTATGTTATGGTGAATTTCACTTGATTTGTATTTCTGCTGTGATATGCTAAACAATAAATTTAATTAACAAATCCTCACACATAAAACTCAGAAACAAACCAAAACTACTTTGTTTAACCTGCAAGTCATAGAGAACACTTTGCACACTAAATTCTTTGAGAATGGATACTTTGTATAGCATTACAAATAGTTCTGTTTTCATATCAGTTGGTATCAGAGCTAGAGTTTTACTCTGCATTTGTTCTTGTGCAAAGATATAGTTGACTGTTTGCAAGTTTTGATGCTTACTGGGCTTAAGCTCAATAGAGGGGAAGGACAATTGGTTAGAGCTCAAAATAATCCTCAACGAAGGAGGGCCAGAGTGCCATTAACCCCACCTTCTAATTCATCTCCAAGAGCCACAGAAGAAGTCTTAAGCATGTATTCAAGAGAAGGAGAAGTTCCTAAATACATTGATCCCAAAGAATAAGAATGGGTGTTCCGAAAGGCGCTCCTGGACATGACTGAGATGGTGAGGATACTCTACCAAGAAAGGAATGAAAGGATTGTATGAGAAGGGTCTAGACATCAAAAAAAAGGAGAGGGTTCTTCAGGAGGAAATAAAAGTGATGAAAATTCAAAGAAAGGACATGGAGTAAATGGTAATCCACCATCCCCATCTTCATCCTCTTCCTCTACATTGTCATCCTCAACTTCGGTGAATCAATCTCACAAGTCCAAAACCACTGGTAAAAGTCCATTTTTAAAGCTTGATGTTAAATTTGAGTTGCCTATGTTTAATGGTGAAGTCAATGCAGAAAAACTTGACAATTGTATAAGACAGTTGGAAGTTTATTTGAGGATACAAAACCTTCATGAAGAGGACACCAAGATTCAGTTAGCCTCTTTGAGAATGGAAGGAGCAGCATTCTTATGGTGGGAAGCCAAGACCAAGGATGAGATTAAAAAACATGGTAAGATCACTTTATCATGAGCTGAATTTATTTCTACAATTAAATAGCAATTTTATCCATTAGCTCATTTACAAAAGGCTATCATGAATTGGCAAAGTTTTAGACAACTTAAGGGACAAAATGTATAAGATTACACGCAAGAGTTTAGACGAAGGGCTCTTTTGTTTGGAATTGATTTTCATAGCCAAGAGAATTTGCTAAAATATATAGGTGTTTTACACAACTATCTTATACATACTATTCTTATGTTCAATCCTACTAGTCTAGACAAGGTTTGTGTTCAAGCCACGCATTTAGAGGCTAGAAGGAAACAATCTTTTGATGGGAATGAAGATAGTGAAATTAAAGGCAAAGGGAGAAAAAGAAATGCAAACTCTAGGAAAGAAAAGGGAAAATTATTTTGTAAAAATTGTTCCAAAACAAGCCATGATGAAGACCATTGCTAGAAACTTCATCCGGAGTTGAAACCATAAAAATTCAAAACCAAAGATAAGGCCAAAGAAAAAGGCAAGACAGTTGCAATAGCTGAACAAGACTTAAGGTCTGAATCAGAAGATGAAACTAAAAGCATAGCCATGGTACTAAAGAACATAAAGGGGAAAGAGATTGTAAAAGAAACAAATCCCAGTTCTAGCACTTTAAATTGTCACATAAAAGCTCCAAGAGAAGAGAAGAGAATAGAGTTGTTTCAAGTGAGGATTATTTCAAAACACACAAAGATAGAAACACTATTTGACAGTGGGTCACAAGCGAACCTCATCTCAGAAGACTTAGTCAAGAAGCTGAAACTTGAGACCATTCCATATCCAAAGCCATATCCACTTGGATGGATTTTCAAGGATGCTAATTTACATGTTTCAAGGAAGCGCATGTTGCGCTTCACCATAACATCTCATTATGTTGACATGGTTGAATTAGATGTGGTACAGCTTGACATTACAGGTGTGGTATTGGGCAGTCCTTACTTATATGACAGGAAAGTGATCTTCCATCGCTATGAGAACAAGTATCATTTGTTCAAGGATGGCAAGGATATTATTGTGAGAGCACATCGAAAGAAGCTAGAATCTTCTTTAGTGAATGCAGGGAAGTTGAAAAGGCTTGTCAATGCAAGTCAAAATTTGACTTTTTTGATGATTAAGAAAAAATATTTTGTACATAATCCTTTTCATGTTATTGCTGATATAAATGATGAGATGTTTCAGTCTGAAAGCAGGTCGTCTTTGGAGGAAGATGACAAGAAGTTGCAGCACGTCTTTGGTGTCGATCGATGCAGAGAACAAAGTGTCGATGCAAAGTGGTGCAAAAATCCATGAGAGGGTAAAGCATGCAAGCAAAGAGGGCACAAAGTTCAGCATGGATCAATGTTCGTTTCAGAATGGCGGGGTACTATGGCGAGAAAACTTGGTCAAGAATCGACACAAGTATATGGCTCATTCGGCAAAAATTTTCCATAAGGACAGTTGGCAAGGTGAATCTTATTTTCAGTTTCCTTTGAAGGTAGACCATTGTAGGAGCAGTATGTTTTCTACAAATTTTAGTTTTTGTTCTGCAAGTTTCAAAAATTTGCATCATGACACAGTCAAGGTTAGCAACAGTCGGTCAACAGATTCAAGGAAGAATTTATCTTTTTATGAGAAACTCAATTTGATGAAATCAAGGAGATTTCAGTGGTTCAAGGTTGGAAGAGTGGAGAATCAGTATCCTCATCTTCAATTTCTGTAGTTCAGATAGATTTTGGAGTCCAAAATCTTCCCATTGGGGAGGTGTGATCAGGAGATCATGTCCAAGTTAAAAAATTGCTCAAAAATGGAAGTGCTCAGAAATGGTTGCAATCTGAATGACCGGAAAGTTCTCGTTGCTGTGATTCTGGCATCGTGAACAGTTCTCAAAACTGAGGTCGTATGTGAAAGTTATTAAGGTTTGAAGTCTCCAGTAAACTCCAAAACTAATTTTACCAAAGTTGACTTTTTTAATTTTGAAAAAAAATTAAAAAAGAATATTCCAGGAATATTCCCTGGAATATTCCTTGGAGGGCGAATCAGTTGTTAACAAGTGGCATATCCTTATTCGCTAATGGTTTGACTGTGTAAATTTGTGGCCAATTAAAGGGTGCCACGTGGCAAGCCTGGAGGCCACCATGTGGCCCCAGGCTGGAGGAATTATGTTTTATCAAAATTGTGCATAGTCTACAGGAATCAATCCATGGTCGACGGGCTGCCAGCCCATAGGCCCGACCGGTCATGTTGTTCATTGGTTCTTATAAATCATTGTGGCCGAATACTATTTGAAGTTTGAATTTGTTTACGTCGAAAGGAAAAGGGGCTAGCCTAGAGTTTAGATGATCGGGTGCCGAAAACCTTGGCTTAAAGGCCTTTACCGGTGGGAGCATACCGCTAACGAAACCGTCATATGTGGCCAGCCACCACTATAAATTAAATGCCACGGTTTTATAACGATAAGGTTGTGGTTAGGTCGGGGTTAAGGCATGTGACCGCCACCCTTAAAAATTTAATGCCTCCTACTAACTGTCTGCCAACTTTGGCGCCTTCCATTAATTTTGGCGGGTATCACTAAAAAGGCGCTGCTAACTGGAGTTCCTCCAGTTTTGGAGGAGGATTTTGGGGGACACTGGGCAAAAATTTGTTTTGGTCATAACTTTCTCAATTTTTGACCAAACAAGATGAAATTTTAGTCAATTTTGGGTTTCTGGAGAATTTTGAAGAGTTGGGGATAGGTTTCAGAAGGAACAAAGGTGATCTACAATGGATTTTTCTTTAGGGAAGAGGAAGGAGCCATCAGGGCCATCATGGAGAAGGCACTGTATTGGGTTGTATTTCACTGTTTAAGGTGAAACAAAAGCCATTTCTAGCTATTTTCTATCTTCTGAAGTCAAATTTACCATTTTTTTTCCTGTTTAGGCACATTTTTCACTGTGTAACCATTTTGAGAAAATTAATAGAGCAAGGACATGCCATTGGGGAGCCTTGGACCGGCAGATGTAGCCCAAGAGGGGTGAACTGCCTCAAAAAAAATTTGTGTTATGTTATGGTGAATTTTACATGCTGTGTATTTCTACTGTGATATGTTAAACAGTAAATTTAATTAACAAATCCTCACACATAAAACTCAGAAACAAACCAAAACTACTTTGTTTAACCTGCAAGTCATGGAGAACACTTTTCACACTAAATTCTTTGAGAATGGATACTTTGCATAGCATTACAAATAGTTCCATTTTCAGATCAATTAAACTCATGCAACTAACTGCAACTTGAACTCTAAAATACATAGAATCACTCTACATGCCTCACCAACCACCCTCAACTCGAAATTCATGAGCTAACTGAGTTTATCACACTCAGTTAACTATTACAAGTGATCATGAGATAAGATTACAATTTATTGTCCAATTTAATTAATGGATAATTAAGTTTAACACATATCCAATATATTAAATAAATTTAATTTGACACTAATGTATTTCTAGGACCCATCACTACACAACTTGTGGTCCCACACTAGTGTAGGTGTTGCCATGCTGTTTCTGGATTCCAATTTCATTTTTTCTTGTTGCAAACTTCAACAATCCCTCTCAACGGGAAAGGAATATCCTTGCATGCGCACATGCACCTCTTGCATGCGACATGCAACACTTCTCTAGTGTTGTTTGCACATGTAAATCTTTCATGCAGCACTTCTCTATTGTTTCTCGCACGTGCAAATTTTTCATGCAACACTTATGAAACTGAATAGCCTCCAAACAACTGAATTATTATATTGCATCTGTCATCAGAGTCTTCTGATTGCTAGTACCTACTGCACATGTCTACTGGATTCTCTGCGATGCTGACATCTGCATCCATACACTCTGCACTACTTCCAACTCTGATCTGTGCTCCAGTATCCGACACTTTTCACTCTGATTTATGTCCTCCTGACATCTGACTGCATCAATCTAATTGATCCTGCTATTGTTGTACTGTGGGCTACTCGTAGCCAGGTTCAATCCATGAGATGCACCATCTCTAGGACCCTGCCCAAATTTCTTCTTGGGATTAATTTTTTACATCGCCCCACCTCACACCTGGAGGTATAGCTACATGTACTCACTCTGCCCATCTGGATCAAAATTTCTCTGCTTGAGTGGTTTCTGCCACTCCATGATCCTCTACATGTGGTTGCTCCACATCTTGAGGTTCATTCTTTGGAACCAAAAGTTCCTAATCTGCATGCAAATCAATCTCCCTCTCAAGGCACAATCTCATGGCTTTCTCACAATTCCCCATGGTACATCCCTTGTATGTGTCTATCTGCGTAAGAGTACCTTTTGGAAGCCCCGTAGAAATCTGTTGCATGACCTTCAAAGCTCCGTGGTGTAGATGTCCAATATCTTGTGCCATAACTCACCCTCATCCTGGCTCACCACTTTGTGTGCCTTACCCATTAATGTTTCTCAGCCATCTACATCAAGTTTATATAAATTATTCACATGAATCCCAATATTATTGGTTTTTCCTGTTTCTTTGTGTCAAAGGAAGGCTTTTCCTTCACTGAAAACAACATCATAGCCTCTATCCTCCAACATTGCGACTGAAACTCAATTTTTATTCAATCCAAGTACATGCATTACATCTATTAATAAAAATGGTTTAGCTGACTATCTCTGGAAAGTAACTGTACCAATCCCGGTAGCGCTATACCTTCCATCATCACCCATTTCAATATGCATCTAGAGGTCCTTCTCCAAGCTACCGAAAAGTTATTTGTTTCCCGTCATGTGGAAATATCCACCATTATCCAAGTACCACCACGATCCCATCGCATTTGACACCATGCATGCGATCAGTGAGAATTCCAACTCAAATTGTGAGGCCAAAGCCTCACCAGCTGCAGATCTTGAAGCCTTCTTGTTCTTCTTCTTTTTTGGACAATTAGTGGCATAATGTCCATGCTTGTGACAATGAAAACACTTCACTCTGGACATGTCACGCTTCTTGCCTTCTTCGTCGGTCTCAGATTTTGAATAGGATTTCTTTCACTTCCCTTCTTTTCCTTACCAGCCAAGGCACAATTTTCTTCATCATATTCCTTAGATGAATATCCATCCCTGGTATTCCGCATGAATTCTTCTTGCACCAAATCCGTCCAAAGTCGTTGCCAATCTGGCAACTTATCCCTCCCATTGACAGAGTCCTGATAACTCCGCAAACTCTTGGGAAGGCCTAGAAGAGCTAGGCTCACCAAGTATTCATCCGTGACAGTAATTCCAACGCTCCCAAGCTCATCCCAACATTGGAAAAACTTGGTTAAATATTTCAGAATAGTGTCGTCTTTCTCCATTTTGATTTTCCTGAGCTTGTCCTTCAGTGCCAATTTTCTATGATCACTGTTGCTTTGAAACATATCTATAAAATCTTTCCACATTACATATGGTTTCACTTTTTCATGGAGACTTGAGACAATGTGGTCTTACACTCCCTCCAGTAAGATCCTCCTCGCCCTTGCAACCTACTTTTTCTAAGCATCAAGATTTGCGGCATCTGCTACAGCAGGTCTAGGAACATCATTATCAATGAATTCTTTCAACCCATTGTCCTAAATTATTGCCTCCATCCTATATTTCCATACAATATAATTGGAACTTCCCTCAAGTGCATACTCCAATATCAAGCCATTGAAATCCATTTCGATCCTGATTCGCCCGTCGCACAAAGAATACTTTTGCAAATTCAAATTCTATTCAGTCAAAAACTTAGCTTCTCCTCCACTATAGTGATTTCGGATGCTTTGATACCATGTATAAATTATACAAACATATGTATATCAATGGATTCAATCTGACCATGCAATGTACTAAAGCAAGATATTGAATCCTTCTACAAATCAATTGCGTAAAATAAACACGCCAATCACAACAAGTGCAGAAAGAAACAAATCAAACCACAACCCAGATATTTTCCCAGGGAAATATTTCTACTCAAAACCCCTCTATATTCTATTATATATTCCACAAGGAATCATGAAACAATTACAATGCAGTGTTCTCACAAGAGTCTCATGCACTCTCACAACTGTCTCACATTGATCCAAACAAAATCGGGCCAACACTTAGCCAATTCTCAGCCTGTCTTCAGCCTTCCTTGCTCACGCAATTCATGAGGAATGCAATCTCTATTCCTTAGGAATTACTGCCTTTCTCAACTGTGCAGAGTATCATGGGCATCCTCTGGTGTTTTAACTGCATCTGGGAAAACTTCTAATATCACAACTGATAGTTAACTTCCCTTTAACCTTTGTCTCAACTAGGTCTCCACTGGAACTGACATGCATGCAGTTATTAATAGTAAATCATCAGTTTCATGGTAGATCATTGATTGTGAATTAAATAAGAGTTAATTCACTTGATCTCTCACTAGTGCAAGAAATAGTTACAACTATTCCAACTGACTTTAACTCACCTAACTGAGTTAACTTATTACTCATGCATTAAACTCGTGCACTTAATTGCAACCTGAACTCTAAAACACATAGAATCACTCTCCATGCCTCACCAACCACCCTCAACTCGAAATTCATGAGATAATTGAGTTTATCACACTCAGTTAGCTATTCCAAGTGATCATGAGATAAAATTACAATTTATTGTCCAATTTAATTAACGGATAATTAGATTTGACACATATCCAATTCATTAAATAAATTGAATTTCACACTAATGTATCACTAAGACCCATCACTACACGACCTGTGGTCCCACACTAGTGTAGGTTCTTTCATGTTGTTTATGGATGCCAATTTCACTGTTTCTTGGGCAAACTTCAAAAATTTGAGTCTCTATTGGTCAAACTAAGCCCTCTAGATTTAGCCATAAGGACCTTTGAACTCACTCTCTAGAAATTATACCTTAAATCACCCAAAAACCTAATCATTACATACTTTTATGTGGGTGAATATTGTTGTAAAACCCTTAGGGGGGATTTAGCTTAAGCTTACTTGGATTACTTAATCCCTAAGGTTTAGTAAGGAAGCCTGCCTTGTGGGGGTTTTATCTAACCATAGAAACAAGGGAGTAATTATTGCAGAAACAGTAGTAACTATACCATTTCTTCTCTCAATATAATTTTTTTAGTGAAGCCTTGCACTAAGGTACTAGATTTTGAAGTAACATGCTCATTAAGGAAGGCCCGATAGCTCGTGGTTGAGGCCTCATTAATGGAGGTCCACTAGGTGGTTAAGGTTTTGATCAATTAGAAATTATATGTGAAAGTAAAGGGTATATAGTTGGTCTTCAAGTCAATATTATCATATTCAAATATTTGATCATGTTGGAGATTACCCCCTTAAAGAGGCAAGTGAAAATTGCATCTATTTTTGAATATCAATAAATTTTTTTCTTACTATTTTTCATTTTCTAGTCTTAATTCTATTTTTATCTTTCTACAACTATATTTCATTCTATATTTCTCTTTATTTTCTTTATGTACCTATATTCTAGCTATTTTCTTTCGATACTCTATTTTAGCTAACACTACAAGGAAAATACCCTCAAGTGGATGTCTTTGAGGAGCCACACAAAAAATACCCCATACATCTGTTTCTAGAGGAGGTTACTAGAGGAGGTTGGTGAGCGGAGGGTTTTGTGGATGTTTTCCTATCGGTGCTTTTATCGTTAAAACTCACCCCGGTGCTCTCAAAAAAAGAAAGCACCAGTGCAGACAAAATCATTGGCACACCAGACACCCTGTACTCCGTACACACCCACCCGGTGTGTCATAATATAATAGAGCACCGGTGCCTCACAACCCGTCCACGCTGGTGCATTATAAAACACAATGCCAAAACTGAAAACACCTAGTGCGGTAGACAAAAACCACACAGGTGCATCATAAAAAAAGTGCCAAAACACAAACCGACCAGTGCGTTTGTAGCAAATAGTACCGGTGTGCCTATAAACAATGCGCACCGCTAAAGGGTTAAATTAAAAAAATATTTATGACAAAAAGCACGGATTTTTCAGTTTTCCAGTGCTCCTGAGCTATCAATTACCGGTGCGCATGATACCATAGAACACACCAGTGCGCACCGAACATTGGCACACCGGATAGCATGAGCGAAGTACACACACTGTCGGGGTGTCCAATTACTGTAATGCACCGGGGTGTCAATACTCTTCCGCGCCGGTGCATCATAAAACACCGCACCTAAACAGAAACAAGTCGGTGTGTTCTTCTCTAAGAGCACCGGTGCACCAGAAACCACACACACTGGAATAGCGTTATATACAAAAAAAAAAATAAGGCCAAAAACCGGTGCTTTACCATTACGCCACCCTGGTGCATCATCAAATTTTCACGCCAAAACTAAAACATCCTGATGCCCGGTTAGGGAAATGCTCTGGTGCGTTATAAACAACGCGCAAAAATTGATACTGCCCGGTGCAATTTTATTTAACCGCACCGGTACGCTTATAAAACCCCGCACACTGAAATAGGGTTAATTAAAAAAAAATTACGGCCAAAAGACTTCATTATTCACTTTCCTCATTGCTCCAGAGCTCTCAAGCCCCGGTGCTATTTCCTTATTTCTGAGCCGCCCTGACATCGGTGCTCTCATTGCACCCATTGCACGCATTGCTACTCTACATTGGCCACCAATCTCCAGCTTGCATTTTGAAAAGCAGTGGAAAAATTTTATTTTCCAAATTTTACAACCAATATGCCTCCTCGACGATGAAATGTACAGGTATTTTTCTATTTTTTCTATAATTAAGCCTTTTAGCGGATTAGAAATTGAAATAAACTTAAAAATAACCATTAAAAAAGAGGAAAAAAACAAATTGTCGCGCAGTGCGCTTGAGCTGTTCAGCTCACACCGAATAGCAGTGCTACGTGTAAAATTTACAAACATCACTGCTACCAGTGCTAACGATAACCGCACCATTTCCGGGGCGATGCTAGAAGGTGCCCCGAATAATTTTAAACTAAAAATAAAAAATAAAAAAGGTGGTGCGCTCATTTATTCAAGCACACCGTTGACCCCGGCAATCACAGTGCGGTGCATTGACTTCATTTGTCGCCCTGGTTTATGTCAACGCACCGCATTTTTCATTCCGAGAGGGTCAACGGTGCAGCCATGTAAAATATCGCACCGTTAGCTATGTCATTGTCATGAAGTCAGTGTGCTGACACGACTATACTTGCCGAGGCATATATTTTAGTCAGCGCACTACTATTATGAATAATATATAGTCCACGGTGCTTGAAAAATAGACATCTGTACCGAATCCGGTGCGGTCTGTTTCATTAGGGGCCCCGGGGACGGTGCGCTAAAATATTAGGATGCACTGGCACTGGTGCGTGACTGTTTTTATGGAGCAGCGACTTGTATGTTTTCTTTTTTTTCAAAAAAAATTATATATGTATATTTATAAATACATTTATGTTTTAATAAAAAAGAATTATTTAATATGGCAATGATTCAGAGAGAACAGGAGAAACAGCAGCAACAACGAGAAAAACAATATGACATGATTCGCCAATGGGAGGCGAGAGAGAGGGAGAGAGATGGATGCCCTCACCCTATTACTGCAGATACCCAGGAGATCCTTATGCAGGTAGGCCTCCTCAAGTTCTATGAGGAGGCTATTTCCGGCCTAAAGGCCCATAGTGTGCTTTTGAGACATCTTATCGGTAGGTGGAATTCCCACCGACAGGCTTTTCAGGTTGGTCCTGACCAGTGGTACACACCCACTGAGGAGGAAATTTATTTTATTACAGGACTATTGAGGAGAGGGGCGGATTTTCCCTCATTCCCAGACGTGCCAGTTGGTTGTGTAGCAGGGAGTCAGTTAGTTTACTCCCAGAGATACATTGGAGCACATGTACTGTCTCCTTCAAAATTCTAGGTACCTGGAGGTCAGTTACATATAGGTGCTTTTGGTAAACAGGACGTGAAGTGCCTCTCTATTATCGCTTTGATCATTTCACACAACACCAGTGACGAGCAACACATTAGTTGTTCACTTTTATATTATGTTGATTCTTTAGTACAGCAGCCACGACTTGTCAGGTGGTCTGCCATTTTTTTGCGACAGTTTTGTATGGCCTTAGATAGATGTCGTGCTCATGCACAAGGGAGAGTCAACTTCCCTTTTGCTTCAGAGCCATTTTGTTTATTTTTTGAGATGTTTCGAGAGATGAGACCTAGTTTTGTTCGACAGCCTCGTAGGTAGATGTTTTAGGCCTGGATGTGCATGTGGAGGCAGATGATGCCGAAGAGGGGAGACACTATGTTTCCAGCGAGGATATCACATGATTCGTTGGACTTACTAGCCAGTGTTGGCGGGCTGCATCCCTTCATTATGGTCCCATGTCCTTATGCTGGACTAGATTGGCGAGGGTGTCCCAACATCCTCTTCACTCCTGATGAGCCGCTAGATGATAGAGTTAATATTACTGTTTTATTTATATTTATTCTAACATGTTCTTTAACTTGTTTTTATTAAATTGTGTAATGAAATTGTCTAATTATTGTTGTGTACTTGTATATATTTTGCAGACATTGGCTCTTTTGATGGCGATGAGATGCCGGATCCACCACATGATCCAGGTGTCGATCCTGATGATTACGATCAGGAGATGGCTGATGTGCCGGAGCATGAGGCCGGTGGCACAGTAGAGAGACGTGTTGATCCTGCGCCTCATGGTGCACCGGTACCACCTTTTTCTAGGCATGGTCGACCTGAGACCAGATACCATATGGAGTTAGGCAACCAACTCTGTGGATTTATTTCAGATGCGGGCATCAGGCCCGCTCATTATAGAGAGATACAGGGCGTGATAGATTGTTACGGATGTGGAAAGGCATGCCGCGTGACATGTACGGCCTCATGCGGCATGTCGTAGGAGCTACGACAGTTGTTACACGATTGAGGAGGATTGTCCGTAGCTATAGGCATAGTCGAGCTGTGGCACGTGATGGACAGTCCGCCAGTAGCGACTCAGATGCATCTTGTGATCGTTCACCTCGCAGAGCGCCTGATGATCAGCATGAGTCTCCGCTGGCAGCATCTGACACTAGTCATCATGGAGATGAGGCTGGACCATCGGCCACGTCCAGTCAGCAGTCTGCAGCATCCATCATGAGTACTAGTCACGATCATCATGAGCAGGCTGGACCATCGACCGCCGAGGCTACAGTACTATTGACTGAGCAGGCCTCCACTACTACTGCGCCTCATATTGATCATGTTGTACTACCACCAGCGGATGCATCCATCATTACTAGAGATCATCATGATCATGAGCAGGCTAGTCGACCATCGACTATCGAGGTTGCACCCAGCTTTACTGAGCAGGCCGCATCCACTTGTACTAGTGTTATTGATGTTGTTATACTACCACCAGCACCTGATCCATGACATTTATATTACAGTTGTATATTTTTAACATTATTCAGTTATATATATATATATATATATATATATCTATATATATATATATATATATGGTCCAGGTATTTTATGTTCATGTTGTAGTTGTACTTAATTTTCATGTTGATGATCATCATGATGTGGCGCATATTGTTAGTCATGTTAGATCTGTTCATTTAATGTTTAACTTGCAGATAGATGTGTATATTTGATAGCCGCATGAGTTATTTGACATTATATTAAGATGTATATTTGATGTTTGTGTTGTGATGATGTTAATATATAATGTTAATTTGATGTTAATTGAATGTGTTTATTAGTCGAATATGATGTTTGTACGATGGTTATCATGATCGTGATGATGTTTATTAATTAATTTAATATTATTAAATGACCATGATATTTATTAAATATTATGTCGTGAATGTAATTGTAATTTAAATTTCAATTCTATGTAAAATTGTAAAATTGTATTTGTATTTGTACTAATTGTAATTTTAAGTGTAATTGTATGTAAAATTTTAATTGTAATTGTAATATTTAATTTATTTTGAAATGATTGTAATTGTATATATGAAAATTTGTAAAGTTGTAATTGTAATTCTAATTGTATGTAAATTTCACAAATTGTAATTTTAATTGAATTGTATGTAAAATATTTGTAAAATTGTAATTGTAATTGTAAATGTAATTCTATGTAAAATTGTAAATGTAATTGTATTTGTAACTGTAATTTTAATTGAATTGTCTGTAAAATATTTGTAAAACTGTAATTGTAGTTGTAAATGTAATTATATGTAAAATTGTAAATGTAATTGTATGTAAAATTAAAATTCTAATTCTAATTCTAATCGTAATTCATGTATGTGAAATTAATGTAAAATTGTAATTGTAATTTTAATTCTAATTCTAATTGTAATTTTAATTAATGTAATTGTATGTAAAATTTTAATTTGTAAAATTTTAATTCTATTAATGTGAAAATTTTAATTATGTTAATGTGAAATGATTTTATTAAAATATTTAAATTTGTAAATTTGCAAATAATTGTAAAATAAAAAATCTAGAATAATACGAATTTTTGTAACATAAAGTTTAGAAAATAATGAAAATAAATTCTTGTACTTTATAATTATCATTATTTTATTATGATCTTACATATATAAAGTTTAGAAAATAATGAAAATAAATTCATGTACTTTGTTATACTCGGTCTTGATTATCCCTCCGTCAGAATCTATTGGTGTGTGTCCAACCATTAAAGTTCATCAAAGTGGATTTCACGTCATTTGACATGTTATGGATGGTCTTTGGTCAGCAAGGAGTCTGTTAGAATTTTTAGGTTTAGGGTTTTGACAATTTGGTTGGCAGAATGTTCAATAATGCCAAAGGCACGTAGGGAAGGTCGAAATGTTTTTATGGTCAGTCATTTCATTATCATATGCTTGGAAATCTATTTTTCCTCAAAACTCTGTTTTGAGAAAAAATAAAGTATTTCATTTTCATGTAAATAAATCCAAGATATTCTAAATAGTATCAGTTGTAATAATACTTCATGAAGCCCTGGTTATCTTCAGGTTTCAGCCGCTCCAATACCTGCAGGAAATCAATCAAGAAAAAGTCATCATTTCAAAGCCAAAAGTCAAAGGAAACTAGAAATCAGAGTTTGTATCCAAGTTTTCAAAGTGCCAAGACTCTACAACTTTACAAAGTGAATTTGCCAAAATCAAATTCATTAAGATATTTTCATTGATTGAAGGGCCATTTGCATCCAATAAGATCGATTGAAAGTCAAAAGACAGTTGAAGGAACGAAGTCTGAGTTTAAAAGGGCCGACTGTGTGTTTAAAGATAGGACGCAACGCATAGAAGAGTGGCGCGGCGCACATGGTGTGCACGGCGCTTAGAGCCGCATTCCACAGTGAAAAATTGTGTGCGTGCCGCGCATACAGCCCGCGCGACGCACTGGGGTTGTGCGCGGCACACCGGGCAGATATCCCAAAATCTCTCATTGCTTTCAACGAAATTTCAAAATTTCGCGGCCCTTTTGCTCCAAATTAAATCAAATCGATTCAGTTCATTTTGTGATAAATCCTTCTATCATATACAGGGATAAGCTTCTGAATGGGCATTGTTAAGACGGCATTTCGATGAAGATTTGTTTGTGCTGCATATCCAGACATGGTTGCACGCGCAATGGAGCTAATCAAGCAAGAGTGTACTGTTGATTTTATTGATATCAATATAGGCTACCCTATAGACATCGTGATTTAAAAAGGGGTTGGTTCTTCTCTTCTTAAAAAAATCGCCAAGCTGCAAAACACAATTAAAATTGTCACTGGAACCATGACAGTTAAAGTGCGAACAGGCTTTTTTGAAAGGAGGAATAAGTGTGCGCTCACTGATTCCAGATGTCAGTAAATCAGGAGCAGCGGCTATAATGATACAGGGGCGAATTCGACAACAACGTTACAGCAAGCTTGCAGATTGGGATTATATCAGTTGTGGGAAACAACGTTTTTGTTGTAAAAGTAAAATCGTTTTCTTCAATTGAAAACACGAAGTTGCCAGTAGATACCAGTTGCATTATGGATCCAAAATTGGTGGAGCTGTTTTCCAATTGAATAGAAGAGCAATATGGCGGCATTGACATTCTGGTAAATAATGCAGGTGTTCGAATACTGAATGTCAGCTCACGACTTGCAAAGAAGGCGCAATAAAATTGGTGACAAAGCAACATAATGAGGATTGTAAAAAGCTTCTGAGATTGATGGGAGTGCCTGTGATTGAGGCTCCTTCTGAAGCAGAGGCAGAATGTGCATCATTATGTAAAAGTGGCAAGGTTTATGCTGTAGCATCTGAGGATATGGATTCCTTGACTTTTGGAGCTCCAAGATTTTTGCGGCACTTGATGGAACCATCATCAAACAAATTACCAGTTATGGAGTTTGAGATTTCAAAGGTTTTAGAGGGATTGGACCTTACCATGGAATAGTTTTTGGACATGTGCATCCTCTGTGGATGTGACTACTGTGAAACTATTCGAGGTATTGGGGCACAAACAGCATTGAAGCTTATTCGTCAACATGGTTCCATAGAAGGCATCTTGGAAAATTTGAACAAAGATCGTTTTCAGATACCAAAGGATTGGCCATATCGAAGAGCTAGATGTTTATTCAATGAACTAGTTGTCACCCCTTTGGAAAATCAACCAGACTTCAAGTGGACTGTTCCGGATGAAGAGGGATTGAAAAAATTTCCTGTAGATGAAAATGGGTTCAATCATGAGCGAATAACAAAGGCAATAGAGAAAATCAAAGCTGCCAAGAACAAGTCATCTCAAGGATGCTTGTAATCATTTTTTAAGCCTGCTGTAAATACATCAGTGCCAGAAAAACGGAAGGAACCACCTAAAGCTAAGACAGGTAAAGAAGCGGCAAGCAAGAAAGGAAAGACTGGAAAAAAGTAAATAGGCATAGGCATTTAATAGGACGTTGAGATACCACATGGATTTTTTTGGAAGCAGAATGACTACGAGGTTTATATCATCGACAATTTAGATAACTCCGTTGAAGAAACAGTGAACAGAGTGATGGATTTAGTTGATCAACAATTCGGCTAAAATCTTCACTTTTTTTTGGGGAATCTTTGCAACAAAGAGGATGTAGAGGAGGTTTCCTTTTTTTTCATTGGCCAAATTTGATGTTGTGATACATTTTGCTGGATTGAAGGCTGTTGGTGAAAGTCAACGACTGCAAAGCCAAAATTAAACAAAGATATCAACTACAGCAAAAGAATAGGATTCGATTTCCTATTTATGACTTCAGTTAATAATTCAAATGGGTCTGCGCTCCAGTTTTTGGTCTTTTAGTTAGTCATCAGAGAATTTCAAGGAGAACGTTGTTCTCTTTTCTATTTTTAACTTCAGTTGAAATAACTCCTCATTTTGGATCGATCTGTTTTCAACATTAGAGTTTATTTATTGTATTGAAAATATTTTGTAAAGGGAGAGTTCTGGAAAACAGTGGGAGGAATAACAGAGAGCTTCATTGTACAGTTTTGACAGAGATTAATTGAAAGTTGCAGCTTTGTTTCATAAGATCCATGTGGTAATGACTTAACATGTGTTTCTTCCTTTGTTTTCATATGTATCCTGTTATGTTTTACATTTCATTAATAATCATTTCAAATTTGAATGTTTCTGAGTGAGAAGGGTAGAATTCAGCTTACTTCTCGGCCCTGGAGAAGCGTTCATGTTTTGTGTTTCTTCCTCTGTCTGAAAAGGATTCATCACACATGCCCTTTTCAGCCTCTTAACTGTCTTTTCATTCCATATAATTTCAATTTGGATGCTTAAGCTCTTGCCTATCTTGCCTCATGAGATAATCTGTGTCCTTCATTTAATTTCCCTGCTCATGCTGTTCCTTGGTCCCATATAGCCCAGAAAACTCAGATATTCATTCAAATCCCTCATTCATATTCATTTAATAGCCTAAAATCAGTTCCCATTTTAAGTCATCTCGCACCTTATTGCTCATTTTATCGAGATTGACTGGAGAGAGCCCTCTCCTGTCCTCGTAGGGCTAGCTACGAGGCTGAGCTTGGTTTGATGTTGCCTTGAACCTCACCTTCTTTCAGCCTAAGGCAGTTTCGAGCACTAACATACTTTATAATTATCATTATTTTATTATGATCTTACATACAACACAAAAAAAAACTTTAAAAATTCCGGTGCGCTTATCATCCTAACAGGCCCTGGTGCGTCGTATTAATACAACGCACCGGTGCATCACATTTCCGCGCACTGAAAACGAATAAACAAAAAAATGCAACTCTATTTTGTTTAAGTTAAAAAAACGGCAATTTGAAAAATGGGCGGAAAAATATTTTCGAAAATCTAATTTGATAAAATAATTCTTTAAATACTAAACACTTTTCATTATTTCACTATTTTTGCTAAAAAAATTCAGGCAGATTTTTGCAGGAGACAGACCTAGAGCAAGAGAGCATGAGGGCACTGTGGATACGTTCGAACAGAAGTATTCAAACAATCAGAAACCAAAACTCTGGTGATTCAAGCCCTTTATCATATAATTTCAAACCATTTCATGATTAAATTTAATTCTTTCTTTTACTTTTTTCTGCAGTTTTTTATTTTTTCCAGTAGTTTTATCCATTTTTACCCTGAACCCTTCATTTTTTTGTTTTTTCCCTTTCTTCTCCCTGTTTCTGTGATTTCAGAATTAGGGTTTTTCATTTTAGATTGACGTCCAACCCAAGGGACGACTTGCATAGTCGGATCCCAATCCATTCGGCCATTGCGTGAATTTTTGAAAAAATGGATTTTTCTTTATCGGTGCACCCTGCGTACGCCACCACACCAGTGCTCTGTATTATTACAGTGCACCGCGCAATTTCTGTGTCGTAAAAAATTGAAAACATTTTTTTAAATCTGTGCGCCAAATCTGAAATAGGGCATCGGTGCTCTCTTTAACTAGGAAAGCATCGTATGGTGTATTACACCATTTTTGCGGTGCGTTTATAATACCCCACACACCGTTAGGTATATTACACTGTTTTTGCAGTGTGTTTATAATACTGAACGCACCATACGGTTTATTATACTATTTTGCACTGTGTTGTTAATATATCCACGCACCAGTGGCAGTGCGGATTTCATGAAAGGCGCACCAGTGGCAGTGCGGATTTCATGAAAGGCGCACTGGTGTCTCAAGATTTTTTTTGTACCTGAAAAGTTGAGAATTTATTTATAAATATATTAATGAATGATATGCTACAGTTTTCAGATTGATAAAGAAATGACTGACAAGATATCAAGTAACAAAAATACTGTTAACACATCAAGACAAACAAAAAAGGAAAGTTCTTTGTAAATTCTTTATAAAAAATATTATTTTTGAACTATATGTAACTTTAACTAATATATATTGTTTACTGTGTATCATGTAGAGCCACAAAATGACGAAGCTCGATATGATTATTTCTGAACTACGACCAGAACAGCGTAAAATTTTAATGGAAAAATTGCAAAAAGATGAATCAGGTGAATGAAACAATACTATCGATCCAATATGAGTTTCTTTTTTTAATTATCATTAATAATATACTTAAAATTATTAGATAACATGTGTCAAACAGTCTACTAATTCACATTTGTTTAATGTTTTACAAGGACCAACAACTCAGAAAAGGAATGTTGTTCTAAGAAAAGAAAAAAAATAGAACATGCAAATGAAAATGAATTGCTCCTTGGCTCATTTGGAGTGGTGCTGGAAGTTAACAAAAGGGGGAAAAACTTTTACAAAATTTTGAGGGATCTAGTGGAACGAATACAACAACGTGCTTCAAATGTAATATGTAATCATTGATTTTTCAATCATTAGGTACAATAAATAAACAATTTAGCATTAAATATTAATTTTCAAGAATTTTCTTGCAGAAAAGAAAAGAAAATGGAACCCATTCAGCACATAAAATAGTAAGACAAGGAAGAAAATGGTTGATCTCTAAGTTTGTGAGTAATTGTTACTTCCTTACAACAACTTAACTAGATTTCATTTTTGTATTTTTTAAGTTGTTTTACAAAAATCATCATTGAATGTCTTCAAACAGGTGCTAACATACAAAGAAGAACCATCAGACGAATTGATTGAAATTGGGTTAAATATGGGTTGTGAGTATATGTTGGCATATCAGAATTTAATTGTGGAATTTATAAGCATCTATCGATCTTGTTTTAATTAGCTCCGTCTATAATTAATAGAGCAAAAACATCTTTTATATTAAATATATGATTTGTTATGGGGTATAAAACTTGCAGGAAACAAAGTATGGAACTGCGCCAACAGATGAAATTTTGAAAGATGGCATGGTACATGGTTTTGAAAGAATGTGTATAGTTTATGAGTCAATTGTTGCTATGGTACATCATTTTTCTTTTTGATTTACATTGATGTATATTATTTAATATTGGAATTTTCATTATTCTCACCAATGTATATACACTCATTTCAGTTTATTTTTATGTTTGTAGATGGAAAGTGAAGAAGAAGAAAACAATCAATGTCGTGAACACAACATTCTTGAAAATAACCTAAGTCATGGAAGTAGCTCTGGCAGTGACAGCAGTTGAAGCGAAGAATGATGATCACTATGTAATTTGGATATCAAAGCAAGGCGTTTTATTTTTTGAAATATGTTTTTTGAAATATGTCTATGAAATCAAACATTTTGTTTAATGTAATGGACATAGTGTCCTAATTGAAAGACAAAGGGATACGAATAATTGTCCCATTTTGTATGATAAAGACTGTCTTATATATATATATATATATGTGTGTGTGTGTGTGTGTGTGTGTGTGTGTGTGTGTGTGTGTGTGTTTTAATTTATTCTATTGCATTCTCCATTGTCGCTATTGCGTTCTCCATTGTCGTTCTCAAATGCACTAATAAAAATTTAATTCATATGAATATTTTTATAAAATTATATATATGTGTCGAATTTTGATGAATAATGAATTTTTAAAAACCACAATAATTCTGATATGATATAACAAATTAATCCAAACAGCACATTCAAATGCATTAATAAAAATGTAATTAATATGAATATTGTTATAAGATGTGTCGACTTTTGATGAATAATGAATTTAAAACAATCACAATAATTGGACTATCAAAGGTGGATGTTTCTAAAAAAACAAAATAAAAACCGGTGTGTTTATGTGTCTATACGCACCGATGCGTTTATGATTCTATGGGCACCACACTAATACCGATTCCAATTATAAATTCGGTGTGTTTGTGTTATACTGCGCATTGGGGCATTTATGTATCTATAAGCACTGGTGCATTTGTAGATGAGATGTGCACCACATGAATACCAATACCAATTATAAATCTCGGTTCCTTTCTGTGATACGGAGCACTGGTGCCTCATAAAGATACACGCACCGATGCGCTTATACGACCTATGGGCACCGCTCAAATCCCAAGACCAATTAGAATGGCCCCGTGCGTTGTATCACCAACACCAGGCCGGGTGTTGTTGTTTTCCTTAACGGCCCGATGCATTCTCCTTCGACCAGCCCGGTGCGCTGTCTACCGATACGCACCGGTGCGTTAAAACCTGATAAGAGCACTGATGAAAAAACATCTTAATAACCTCCGGCCACCCTTTTTTTTATTTGTGTTGAATTTCCGTTAAAATCTCTGCCAAAACCTTCGTTACTAGAAACAGATGTGGTAGCATATGTTTTTTTGACAATTTTGGCCAATTTTATAACACTAAAAACCTCCTTTATAACCTCCGCTAGAGGGTATTTTCCTTGTAGTGTAACAAGGAACACCACATAGAGAGTTAGAGGACATGATCAAAGCATGCCAAGAGCCTGAGAATGTGATTAGAAATATTTGAAGAATATATTAAATAAAGTGTCAACGCTTTCAAGAAATTGAGAGAATGTCCATAACAAGCCAAAACGAAACATAATTATAGTAAAGGGAAATGATAGGGACACCAAATAAATAAAAGGAAAACCATTGGGAAAAACCTTATTTTGTGGATACTAATCCTAGCTTGATATGGGAAACATGAGTTTAACAAGCAAACCATGATTTTTTTTCCATAAAAAAATAATTATGTTTTCCAAAATAGATTGATACATATAATTCAACTTAGGCTAAATGACTTCTGTATCAAAGGTAACAGTTAAGACTAGAAGGGGGAGATCAAATTTGACTAATTAAACCTTTGTGTGTCACCCTCAAATGATATGGGAACATTTTGAAAACCTACAAAAGTAAAATTTAATAATCAATAAATGAAATCTAAGCATGGTTTTCAAGATTGATCCAATAGGAAGAGAATGTATACATGAAAACCCAAGCAAGGTATAGCAAGGGAAGATAACGATATAAACCTAAGGTCTAAGAATCCCACCTAGGTCCTATATATTTAAAATCAAAACCACACTCATACAACTATATCTATGCAAGGAGCTAAACAAGGAAGGCTAGCCAACAAATATAAACCACATGGAAAGTGTGAGACCGCATTTTTCTTACAAGTATTGGGTGTACATAAGTGCCTTGGATATATCTTGCACACCACCATTACTCAATGGGGTTTGGGTGTGTGATGATAATTGAGTGTGAAATTCATACAATACAAAGACTAAATTTTCAAATCCTTTTAATTGGATTTTGAATCAAAGGGGAATAAACCTCATGTCTTTTAGGGAGGATATGTCTATAAATATCAATTGATGAGAAGAGGTAGAACCAAGGATTATATCAAAAGTTAGAACAAGACCTTCATTAAGAAAGAAATTATTGAACTAAAAACTTGTCCAAATTCTTAACCCTGAATCTAATTTCCATTATACAATTAGTCCATATAGTATATTCCTTTTTTGGGATATGTGTTTTTAAGACCCCACTCTAAAAATAAAGGCCTCAATGTTTTCCTTATGAGTATATCACACATAGGATAAACCCCTTTCCTCTTTATTATTTAACTCCAAGTTGAAGTCTCATACTAAAATCATGTTTAATAGAAGGAAGCTCAAGAGAATCTTCTAAAATAAAATAGCAACAATTATTTTTCTCCAAAAATGTATTATGAGTATAAACATTGGAGATTTGTAAGGCCTAACAAATTTGCATAATTCAACAAGACAATGTGATCTAATGAAGCAAGGATATTACAATATCCAACTAAATAAAACAAGGATCCCAGAGGATGGAAAGATAAACACAAAAGCCTCTAAATTCCTTGAAATCCCAACCAATATAGTTCAAGAAACACATTCACAGAGATGTAAAAGACTTGTAAATCTTTCTTTACCTCTTGTAGCCAAGCCATGACAATTTTTTGTAATCTATTACTTCACATTTATAACTTTTCCTTATTGTTGGTATTCTCAACCCTTTTCAATTCCACAACATAATTTTCATGATTTATATGGTTTTTACTTCATACATACTACAGAGGCCTTATTAATGATCACTTGCATTCAAAAGGTTTTATTTCCCAATGCTTCTTCTCTTGTATCTTTCTTCACTTTCCTTCCAACTATTTTATGCAATTTTTCATCAGTGAGGGACAAGGGGGTGGAGATGCCATTTTTCCTCTCAGTGATATGAAGATAAGTGAATATTCAATAAGGTTGGGTCTCTCCCAACCCTTGTTAGAAGAGATAACTTTACGTAGGAATCAAGTTGAATTCCAAGATCCTTTAATTCTAAGATTGGATTATTTATAGGTGGGATTTCCACTTCCTTTAAAATAACTTGTATTTTTATACTAAGGGGTTAAGTAAATTCAATCCAAGGATGAGCTTGATGAGGCTCATACTCTCTATTTTCTTCATATGGTTGGGAATCATTTCCAAGTGCTGCATCATTTCTAAATCTTCATCACAAGTTGTTTTTTTATTGAATTTGGTTATGTTATTTATTCCTTTTTTGTTGAAAATTTAATAGCTCAGAAGGTATTTATGAGTGGCGAAAACCCACCAAAATTTGGTAGGTTGGGAAAAGTACCTAAGTGGTTGGGGTTTTGACCCAAAGTAGTGGTATTGAGACACAATTTAATTAATTTTTTTTCTAATTTGTGTTTGAACTATTAAATGAGGGTTTCTTGATGGACAAGGAAAAACCCAAGTCACTCACACAAATTATGTAAATAAGAGGCCAAATGAGAGGCCTAAACACACTTGAGAAGGACATTATGTGTGGAGAACATTATCCCTTGGAGCGAATTCATCACAAAAAGTCTAAGGAGATTGAGTTTATCCATGATCTAGTCAACTAAAGAAGGTTTTCCCTAGCCATAGGGGTCGAAGTCTGTCTAGAAAAGATATCAAGGTTAGTTGGAGTGTCACTGTGGAAATGTTTGTTTAAGCAGTAAAAGAGTCTATCTTGTAGGGTCGAGGTTATGATCTAGGCATCAAGGCTGATATGAGGCTTAGTTAAGGCCATCCACAAGACTGGTAGGTACTCTGTTACGTACTGAAGGACGACCAAGTCCTCCTCGGACATAGAAAGTTTGATGGTAGAAGTGTTAGACACAGGCCTAGGGGAATATGTTTGTTAGTGCAGATGGAGGTGACCTCAAACAAGCCTGGAGTTGAAGCCACACGAGGGTTCGTTTTGTGTATGGAAGGGTAGCCGAGGGAAACAAGGGTTAGCCATAGGTTACCTCAGCCTAAGGATAATGGGTTGCAACGTGAATAGATCATGATGAGGGCATGTGAAGCTTGGAGAAGGATGGTCTTGGAGATATAATGACCCCTGAAGGTGATCAAAGATATAGAGAAGGGTTGATCAAGGGTTAAATGGGATTTTTTTAGGTAAACGAAGACTTAACAGAATTTTTTTTGTTGTTGGAATAATATAAATGTCTAAAGGAATATTTCCTTTGTGAGTAGCAGTTAGACAATGTCAAAAGGAGTTGATCATTGTGTGAAGATTGGAGGCAAAGGACCACTAGGGACAATGGAAAAAGAGGATAGAAAGGGTTAAAGGCAAAGAACTACTACAAAAAGTTAATTTATTTGTCTCTATATTTATTGGGAAGATTTATGCTCTAAAGGATTAGACCCCAAGTCCTAGTTATGTTGTGTTGTATACTATGTATACTAGTTTGTATCAGGGTTTCTCAAGGGCCATGATCCATGGTATGAGAGCCCTAATATTTTCTTATTAATTGGACTAATAAGAAAGAATATTTGGGCCAATATTTATTATGTATTGTTATTGATGTCAATGTTTCCATAATTCCACTATGAAAAGTGATTTTGCATTGGGCTTCTCTACTATGTTGTGTTCCTAGCTAGGGCACATATCATACCTAGAGGGCATGGAAATTTTAGCATGGAATCAAAGCTACTTTGAAGAGCATGTGAATTAGAGTGTTCATAAGAAGAATTTGAAGAGGGAGCTATGAAATTTCCTAGACATGGAGCAAGAGGTTCAGCAGAGAAGGTGCTTTCGCATGGACAAGGTAGCTTCATGTGGATGGCAAGTTGATCGTGAGATAGTATCTTCATTGGGTTGTGGAGTTGCACATCTTGTAATGAAACCATGTGGACATGAGATATTTGAAACAAGAGGATGAGAACTCATGCAAATTTGAGTTGTGGTGGTTTAGAGTGGATTAAACTCGGTGTTCAACCATAGCTTAGGACTAACATTGGAAGAACACAAGATCAGTAGAAACGCTTTCCATGAGGGAAAAAATAGTGATTCAATGGAGGTTATGTAGGATCAGAGGGACTCTAGATTCAGGGGAATAATACAATGGAACGTCAATCACCCAATGCAAGTATGAATCTTTAGGTTCAAGAGAGAGTGGAGTTTTTAGTCCATGCAAGGACAGTCATGAACCACACAAGGACACTCTTGGTAGTGCAAGGAAAATTGATGTTGCATGCAAGGATAGTCATGCACCATGCAATATAAAGTTAAGCCTAGTACAAAAGAAGATGTTTCATGTTAGGAAGGAAATTTATAGCAAGTGAGAAAAAATCCCTTTTTCTATTACTAGTGATAAATAGCCCTAACAACAATGATTAGAGACTGCAAGTGCTCTTAAAATCTGCAAAACAAATTTTAGAAACCCTGCAAAATTTGCATGAAAATATAACAAAAAATATTCATACATAAAATAAAAGAAACCCAATGAAACATAAATAATTTTTATTATTATTGAAATAAAATAAAATTGATTACACCTGATGAGGATAATATGCAGACTCGGATTTATAATATCCCCCTCCATGGCATGGGTTCTTTGATACCATGTGCTTCAGCTACAACTGTCTCTCTTTCAATGGATGCAATGGGAAAAAGGAAATTATGGTGACTTGAACTCAAAATTGGGAGCTCAAAATTTCAAAGGACGATAGTGACAACGATGAAATGGCTATGTGTAGAGAGTGAGAAGAAAACCCCTCTATTTATAATAAAACATTATGATAGATCTAGATCTATAGAAATAATAAAAAAATATTATACCAAATTAGTATCTAGCTGTTAGGATATTTTATTATATTTTAGTGAAGGAAATATTATTTGAAATGGTCAAATATATTTATTTAGTAAACTAACTCAAAAAAATAATGATTTATTTAGTTAATTTAGAAAGGAGTAGTCTAACTTATAGACAAAATGGCTTTTTCAGAGCATTTTTCTGGTTAATTTTAATCAAAATCTGGAAAATATTTTTACAAATTTGAGTTTAAGTTGTTTAATCTATAGAATTTGTGTGTCTCCGAGGATTTTTAAGGTGTTGAACCTATTTATGCATTCAAAAATGCATTTTAAACAACAAAGAATCACAATCTTGCGTGTGATTGTATTGTTGGATTCCGATGGAAATGTCATTTCATTTATAAGTTAGACTACACCTTTAGAAAATGGTTAAAGTAATAAAAAAAACAAAATACAATTTATTAATTACTTTATGGAGATATGGTCAAAGTGAGTTAGATATAATTAATAAATAATGATTTAATAATTATCTCATAAAAAAAATAAGGGTTAAATAAGAAATAATAAATAAATAATGATTTATTCAATTATTCATGGATGTTTTAATCAAAATGGTTTAGAAATAACCATTAAATGATGATTTAATAATTATTTCTAAAGAATAATAAATAAATAATGATTTATTTAATTATTCTAATATTTTTTTGGGTTTTAATTAGAATTAATTTAGGAAAATGGTTCTCTAAATTATTTCCTAAGGTGAAAGTGGGTTTTAATGTGTAAAACTCATACTACATGGTGTGTTTAGATCATCCTAGAAAAAAGTGACTAGGTGATCACCTTTTAGGTAACAACATGGAACATGCGAGGACAATCATGGGTAGGAAAATAAATTCATTGCATTGGATATTTCAAGGAGCGATGGAAATATATTCCTCACTATGAGGGAGTGTTAAAGATTGGGTAGCTTAGAAGGTATTTCCGAGTGGTGAAAACCCACCAAAATTTGGTTGGGAAAAGTACCAAGTGGTTGGGCTTTTGACCAAAAGTACTGGGCTTGAAACCCAAGTTAATTAATTGCTTATTATAATTTATGTTTGAGTTTTTAATGAGGTTTTCTTGATGGACAAGAAAAACTCCAAGTCACTCACACGAGTGATATAAATAAGAGGCCAAAGGAGAAGCCTAGGCACACTTGAGAAGGATTTCATGTGTGGAGAACATTAGCCCTTGGAGTGAAGGAGTTGCAGCAAGTCTAAGGAGGCCAAGTTTCTCTGCGATCTGGTCAACTGAAGAAGCCACTACCAAAAGGGAGAAGGAGGTCCAGTAGATGAATCTAGCCACAACAAGAAAAGATGCATCCATTGATTGAAACAAGTCCAGTTGGGGCATGTGGAAAGAATGTTTTCCCTAGTCATAGGGTTTAAATTCTGTATAGAAAATATACTAAGGTTAGCTAGAGTAACACTGTGGAGAGAAGTTTTTTCCAAGGAATATAGGAGTATTTCTTGTAGGGTTGAGGCCCTGATTTGGGGGTCAAGGATGATAGGAGGCCTAGTGTAATGCCCTCCTCCCACATTTACCCAAGCTAACCGGTCCACTGGGGTAAACATGTAATGAACAGTTACTATGATATGGTTCAACTCCCCAAGTACAATTAAGGAAGTGGAACTAAAATGACAAGACACGTCTGACCTTCCACAGATGCTACAGAACCTTCAAGGGCCAACCAACCCCTTCAAGTGCCCAACCCCCAAAAGAAATTTCTTTTTCGCTGCCCTAAAGCCTCAGTCACTCCCATTACAAGGTATGCATGCGAGTATGACCCTTCAGTTTCTACCATAGAAAGGAATCCATGCAATTGTGGCCTTTTTTAGGCTGTTTTGTGCCAGTGACCCTAGATTCCGAGCCAATTTTCAGGGCTAGGATGTAGGCCACTTACCAGAACTTCATGAAACTTCCATAAATGATAAATAACATTGAAACAAGGTTACTAATGAAAACACATGAACAAGGACTTGAACTAGACCCCACTAGCCGTGACAGGGATTTCGTGAAACATATCATAAACATGTAATATGTAGGTCATAACAACATATATGAGCATAGGGATTTCATACTTATTTGAGAATCGATAAGGAGCACAATATCCTTCCCAATAGCTGAAATGTTATCTATTAGGTCATTCATTCATTAAAATTTCATATAGTAACTAAAACATGATGAGATCCATAACTCAAGTCTATCATAAACCATGCCCATGAACAACATATAACTAGCAGAATAACAATACTAAAACAACCATCAAGATCACATACTAACCAATACATTTACCTATTAAATAAAAGAGGAAAATAACTCTTATTAACATATGCAGGATGCAACCAGGTCTGGGACTTCAATGTACCACACGAACATAGATTGGGTTGAACCAAATATTTCTTTCATTCAATCACCCTCGCGTCATATTCTAGGAATGAATGTGGAATTTCATGGAATAAACCAAGAAAATAAAACCAGAGATTCCAGAGTCCAAACCACCTCAACCCTCAACTAGTGATTCCACCTCACGGTCAGACATCACAAACCATCACCATATCATTCCCTATCCAATTTGTTCAGGGATCCAAAGTGTTTGTTCCAAATATGGCTTTTAGTAATTGTACCTCAACCCACAACTTTCGTCGAACTTCCAGGGCATTTTTCCAACTAGGGATTATAGGACTAGTAACTCAACCCACGTTGTTATAGGGATTCTAGAGCATTTGTCCAACCAAGGTTTCCACGAACTGGTAACTCAATGCACAACCATAAGGAACATGAGCACCAATCAAAAAATAAAGGTAAACCAACAACACCAGGGCTATCAAAGAAATGGAAAGGCTAGGCAAAACAAATGTCCATCTAGGCAATCCTCCATGCCAATGACATATCATAACCAAAAAAATAAATGCATGCTAAAACTAGCAAGGAAATCATACATACAACTCGGTACTTGCAAGAAAAACTCACTGTAGTTGTTGATACCGATTTACTCTTGTACTTTCTTTCTTTTCCTTTTCCTTCTTGCTCCAAATCCCAAGCATGCCACACTCCTCCAAGAGTGATCCTAGAAAAATATACGTGTCCAAGAGTATGTGTGTGAGAGAGAGAGAATGAGAGCTCCAAAACTAAACTGAAAAAAGTATCAATTGAAAAAATGTCAACTGACCAAAATCTATGAACTAATCCTCATTGTTAGTCATCAGTAATTTTTTCTATTTGTAGCTTACTAAATACTTGTGCTAGATTTCTAAAAACAAGATTCATGAATATTGTGAGTTTTAGAAATCTCACTGCTTCCATTATCCTTAAAACAATTTTTTCACTATTTTACTACTCTGCCATCCCCTTATTAGCCTACCACTCCTAGAAGACCCCTCATGGGCTCATGCCACACATATTTGTCTCATTTTCACACCCATAACCTCAGTACTATGTTTTTCCTATACTTAACCCTTCCGCTTTCCATCTAGGATTGCCAAACAACCTACCCTTTCCCATGTTCATCAAATGCCTCAAGCATTGATGGTCTTAAAGCCTATCTTTATATAAATCAAGTACATTGGATTTTGGATCTTCAATACATCAATTTGTCAAAAACTTTGTTTTTCATACTTGAAGACCCTAAGCCAAGATTTCAGTCAAAGACCAATTCAAAGAGCTTTCCACTAGGTCACTAGGGTTTCATAGGTTGTAGGGTTATCTTTGGTGTTTCAAAATCACTGTTTTTCATGTGCTAGAAGATGAATCAAAATATGAAAAAGATCAGCACCTATTTGTCGAAGTCAGATCAAGAAAATCTACAAGGACGACTTCTTTTCCAAGTTCAAATTATGCAAAGAACGACTATTCATTTTTGGCATTTCCGCAAGAGTGTCAAGGTGACTATCAGCAGGAAAATTGGTAAGGTAAGAGGCCTTCTCCTCATTAGAATATATAATCAATCAAATGGAAGAGGAAGCAACCTATGTTCAAGAAAAATCAGGGTTCCCAAGACAGATTGGGCCAGTAGTGTTCCAAGCAAGGAGCCAAGGCAGCAAAACACAAGGACAAAGGCACACCAGCACAACCAAGCATGAATTAAATATTTTTAGAAATCATAGATGGAAAAGGGAAAAAGTTGAGGTGAATTGAACAGAAATGAATGAACTTGAAAGGGCTATAGAGAACTTAGAAGACAACACTAATAAATCTTCTCAGACAACCCAGAAGCCTAAGGTTTTTGTGAGATGATCAAAGAAGTTAAAAAGGCAAGTTTGGACTCCATGAGGGCAGCAAAGGTTTCCTGGGGATATCATTTCCTGAAAATATCCAAAGCTCATTCCAAGGAGTTTTTCATGATGAAGATGTTCAAAGAGAAGGTAAAATAAATATGATAGGCTTCCATCATCATGCCAGCAGAGAAGATTTCAAGAGACTGTTGTGTGTGTCATTCTAGGGTTTGTCAAGGTAAATTTTTTCACTGCCTCAAAGGGAAATAATGCAAAGAGTATCAGTATGAGGAAGGTCAAGCCTTCATTTTCAGTCATTTTTCACTCACTGATCAAAGGAATAAAATCATATGGTTGAGTTTTAAGATGAAAAGACAAACGGATCACGAGGTTGTTGTTGTGTAAATAAATGTGTCAAACACCAAGAAGCATCAGACAGAGTAAAATAAGTATGTCATGGAATCTGCAAATCAGAATTGGCCAAGAGGAGACAGCATACATGATTGTTAAGACTATGGAACTTGTCAAAAATGGATTTATTTTACCTCTAGAAAATCAGTGAGAGGGGAAGAAACCATGTTTTCATATCACCCACAATCAAAAATCTCAAAGGGGGTAAAAACATGATTTCCAAACTTCACAGTGCAAACAAGAAAATTTTTGACAGTGTTATGGTAAGGACAGGTCCCTCAAAAATGTTTTAAAGAGCTTACCCTTACTAAAAGAGCTAAAAGGATGTGTTAGAATTCAAATAATAGAGAAGGCAATTTTCGGGTTCTGATGTGACAAAATGGATAAGAATAGAGTGTTAATAGCATCAATAGGCCAAAGGGAATCAATTTTCACCATGTAAACGACCTGAAAAGCAACAAAGAAGGATGATGAGAAAGGGAAAAAACCATTTGAATGTTTTTAAGTCACATATTGTAAAAGGTCAAAAAGGATATTAGCCAAAGTGAAAAAGATACCAAAACCATTATAATGTGGGTTTGCAAGAGATAAATGTATCTTCCTAAGAATATAAAAAGTCAATTTGGTTTATCACTCGGTTCATTTGTCACATGCAAAAAGAGTGAAAAGAATTCAAAGAGAAACTTTTGAGTTTTGAGAAATTCTAGTCAAAGTCACCCGATGCTACGCATTGGAGCAAGCGTTGCGCTTAGAGCACCCGGCGCTGCACTTAGGGGAAATTTCGTAGTGTAAAAATACGTTGTGCTACACTTAGAAGGGAGCGCATTGCGCTTACAGGTGGGCACTACTCGTTCACCCAGTTTTTCCTGACAGACCCATAGAAATTTCCAGCGCTGCGCTTAAGGAGAAGCCCAGCAGGCCTACACACGGGCAACGCTGCGCTTAGAGAGGCCCAACAGGCCCAGACACGTTCAACACTGCACTTAGGAGCCTGAAAAGCCTGCACGCGGGCAAATCTATGCCCAGGAGGACCTGACTGGCCCAGTTTTTTTCCTGGAGCTTCGCTTAGGGTGGAAAAGCCTTTTTCACTTGCAAAATTTCCTAAAAACCCAAGGGAGCACCTCCAAAGCTGCATCCAAGGACCTGCAAAGAAGTCAAATTTTGGTAGGTGGCTGCTTATCCTTATCCTCCAAGTGGTTTTGATGATTTAAATGGTTAAAAGAAATGATTAAACCCTAGTGACTAGAAGCCCTAATTCCTCATGGAAAACAAACTTGTTTTGACCTCCAAACAAAAAATTACAAGTTAAGGGGGGTGTCAATTAGGGTAATTGCAATCAGTTCAAGATAAACCTTCATCAAATCTCAAGGGAGGTTATTCATAAACCCACACCTCCATCTCATTAATTTACAAGAACTAGCCTCACCACATTTTCATTTCATTCCTCCAATCAAGTTTCACAAGCATGCCTGAGTTTGTCTAAAAGCAGCTCGAGTCACCATGTCAGGAGAAGAAGGGAGTGTCAGTAGTGAAGGCGGCCAAGTGCCTATGAGGCAAAAGAATAAGGGTGGGAAGGTTAACATATTTGAGCCCCAAGACACTTTGGAGATTACCACCTCTCCCATGATTCTCACTTTCTTTAAGAATGTAGGATGTTTTCCGTTTTGTGAAAGGGTCAAACAAGTGCAAAGTCACCCTGAGCTCACTAGGTTGTTTGTCCTCAACCTACACAATAAACAAGTAAATCTTGCAGTGGTGGACTTTGAGCTATCATCGGATACCATTTCCCATGCTACTGAACTTCCTGATTTTGGTGAGAAATGGTTCAAAATGGCAAAGTTGGACATGAGCTTCTATCAGCCCTTCCTCAAGCCTAGGTACAAAGAAGGCTGCAATACTATTTTCCCTTTCTCACACTTACTAGAGAGGTATACACCCCTAATGAAGGTCATCATGAAATACTTTACATGTGAGGGGAGATACTCCAGGCTCTACTCCTACCATATCATATTAATCATGCATTTTACGAGGGTTAAAATGCTTCATTTTCCTTACTACTTGTATAGGAGTATCGACAAGATGTATTTTGTTGTCCAAAGGAGAAGTTATTCCCAGAAAATGCATAGTTTGTTCCACCACTCCTTGATCCAGATGGTGGTACTACATCAGTTGGAGCAAAAATGCATACCATGGGAGGTGTTTATTACTCATGAGATATTCACAAGCCCACAACCCCATCATCAGGAAAATTTACCCTCATCCTCTCATCCTCCTCCCTCCATTCCTCCATCACCTCCTACAGACCATGACTCATTATATACACATATATCCTCTCCTCAAGAAAACCTCCCTTCCCCATCTTCTCCTAATGCATCAGATCAAGAAAGAAGTGGCAGTGAGCAAGAAAGTGCCAATGAGGGTGGGGTGACAATGACTCAAGCCAAAATGAAGATGAGGGTGATGATGAGTTGAGCCAACAAGAGGCAGAAATCATGGAAACAAAAGAAGAGGATGACAGTGAAGAAAATGAAGAAACTGGAAGTGGGAATGGATCAAGCAAAGATGAACAAGAAATCAGCAATAAAGTAGAGGCCATGGAGGTGGATGATGATGAAAAATAGGTAGGTGATGAAGAAAGCAGCAATCACACTGAAAATGTTGAGGATGAGGAGGAAGAGGATAGCATGGGCACAAATGAGGCATGTAACCAAGAATAAGAGGATGATCCTGAAGAAAGCAGTGAGATTAAGAGCCCTAATGACAGTGAAAATAGTGAGGCTCTTAGCCATGACAGAGATGAGGGAAAAGAAAATTAGAGCAGCCCAAATGAAGTGGATAACAATGCAGAAAATGCAGAGGCTAAAGACAACAGTGACACCCATGAAGCAAGCATCATTGATGGCCAGGACAGCAAGGAAGAAGAAATTCATGACAGTCATGACAACATTCATGACAGTCATGAAAACAATGAAGGAAATGAAGAGGCCGATGATGAAAATGAATATCACAACAATGATGAGGCAAGCAGCTTCAATGAAGAAAAAAATGACAATGCAAAAATCAGTGAAGAGGTTGAGAGTGGTGATGATATTCAGAACAGAGAGGATAATAATGAAGCAGAAAACATGATGACTGATGGTACTAATGATGAAAATGAAGAGTTTGATGACAGCAGCAAGGATCACATCCATGAGGAAGACACCAACAAGATCATAGGAAAACCTCTTCCATTGACATATCAAAGAGGACAAAGGCTTGTGCTTTCTTCCTCTAAAAGGCAAGGGACCATGCCATCCACCTAAGCTCAGAAGATTGACAAAGGAAGAAGAATAAGATCATGAGGTTGAGAGGGAGTTTGAAATCATTTAGATTGATAGTGATGATGAGAATGAGGCAAGGATCTCAAACTTGCTCATCCAAAAAAAAAAATCGCTCATTGAAGACCTCCAAGAAAATATGAATAGGGCCAAGAGTGTGAATGATGCCCTTGAGATGGAGAATAGGCAGCTAGGAGCACAAATTTCTATTTATGAGGCTAGAGCCATTAGGGCCCGGAAAGAAGCCCAAAGGGCACAGGTAAAGCTATAAGAGTTCATGGGCACCTATGAGGAGAGTGAGGATGAAGAAGGATAGTCTAGGAGGAGACCTAGAACCATGGGGTTGAAGAAGGCATTGGAGAAACAAAGGGAACAAGAATCAGCCTTAGCAAAACAGCTCCCTCTAGATGAGTTGTTGGTCATAGAGATAGCACATGATCAGGAGCCTTGGTTGGAAAGAGCCAACATACACTTGGAGGCTAAATTGAAGAAAGCAAATCAGGATCTTGATCTCCAAAGGAAGATGACCAAGCATTATGCCCGAAGGAACCAAGTTGCAAGGGCTAAACTCAAAAAGGCCCAAACCAAGATCCAAGAACTTAAAGAGGCAAAAGGCCAAGCTAACCTTATAATCTTGGCACAAGCTTCTCTACAGGTCTCTCAAACCCCATGAGTCACGCATCCACCAAATTTGAGAGAATTTTGACAATTTTTGTTTTTTTACAAATTTTGAGGCCTCTAAGCACAGCACCCCTGGCGCTACACTTTCATCTCAGGCCTCCTCAAGAGGAAAACTCAGAATTTTTGGAATCATTGGCTGAAGTATAGTATGCTCACCAAATTTCATAGCATTTGGAGTATTTTTGACCCCTCAAAAGGCCACAAAACACCTCATTTTTCACCTTTCTGCCTCATTTACAGACCTGACACTACGCCTAGAGAAATTTTGGAAATTTTTCCTTTTGGACAAGTTTATGGAGCTAAATCAAGAAACCAAGGGTAGATTTGGAAATTAGACTCAGCCATATTTCCAACGAGCCATCGGGGAGAAAATTCTGACATTGGGAAGGTCACCAAAACTTGGCTGCAAGTGGACCCATTTTCTGCCCAAGAAGGCGCTGCGCGTTCAGACCTCACGGTGAATTTTTGTCCAAAAGTCAACAAAAGACACTCATTAATTGAAAAATGATATTTTAATGTTTTTTGAGGCAAATCAATCCAAAATTAGGTGCTAGGAGTTATTTTGGCATTTATTTCATGAGATATTTTGTGCCTTGGGCCTTGCATGGCCTCTTAGGCATAAATGACATTTATGACTAGTTTTGACATTTTCAAACCCTAGTTAGGGTTTTTTCTCTCCTTTGCTAGATAAATAGAGCATTAGGGCTTCATTGTAAAAGGTTGGCATTTGATGACTCTTTAGATCAATACCTAGTTTTTTTGGATATTGGAGAAGAAATTGGTGTTGTGGAGTTTGTGAATGGCTTGTCTTGATTAATGATGGAGAAGGCTACTTGCAGGATCCCTGAGCTTGGTTAATGGTGACATGCTTCTATTCAGTTATTGCTTTCTCATGTATCATTGTGTTTCATCCTTCTTTATTGCAGTGGGACAAAGGTTTTAGACTAAAAAATGTTTTCAAAGGCACCTTAGCTCTGTTTGTTCTTCACTACCTCTATGTTTTCCTCTACTAGGTCATTTTAGAGAATTCTTAATTTCTCTCTAGACCACCTAAGCTTATTTATTTCATGAATGGTTTAATACAATAGATATCAAAGATGTTTTATGGTTAGGCTTGCTTGTCTGATGTCACTAAAACACTGTTCTTGAGGTCTCTCTCTAAAGTACCACTAATTAGGTTTGCCAAAGAGGCTATGTTTCGATCATACCCTTTGTCCATGCTTGAATAGTTGTTTTGGAGATCTTTATGGCTATGATCAATGATGTTTAGGCGTTCCCTCTTCTTTGATTAAATTTATGTGTTTATCTTAAATGTTTTCTAACCTTTAAGGTGAAATCACTAGAAGTTAAATGAGTTTCTCGCCTTCTATATTTCATTGGATTATTTGTCTGAAATGCTTATTTGCTTAAGTTGAATCAAAGAGTTATTGGTGTGCCCTGTATATTGATTACTTCTTTATATTAAATGGTGTTGAAGTCGCTTCTTGTTTAAGTACGTGATAAAGGATTCTTAATTTCCCTTTTCCCTACTTTGATTCACAAACTTGATGTTCATTTCATTTCACAAAGACCTTGAAAATCCATCTGACCATGCTAGATTTGCCCTGTGATCCACCTTGATTTATTATTGAAACTTTCCATGAATTTTATTGACTCCATAGCCCAATGATTTGAATATTCATCACTATATATATTCTACTTGATCATATTACCCAATCAAAACAAACAAACAAACCCTAGACTTAATAGCTAGCCTAAAATCAAAACCCTAAAAGCAAACAATTTCACATCCTTTGCACAAATAGAGAGAGCCCTCTCTGAGTCCAGGAAGGCTAGGTCCTAGGACTCCAAAGACTGGTCTGATGTTACCCTGTGCATTTGATCTCACCAATCTAACAAATCATGGGAACCTAACATAATGGTGATCACGGTGGGACCTTCTGATTAAATGATATTTTAGACATCCTTAAGACCTCAGAAAACCACAAAATTCCTTAGATTGGCATTTAGTTGTTGATGGTGGACAGCAAGAACATCCTTAAAATAGTAAAAATCATCCACCTGGAAACTCCACTAGTCTTTAGTAGCCCTATTGACCCCACTAGTTCTCATAAACTCCCCTAAGAATGCATTAATCAATCCCAGTCATGCTGATGGTGGACAGTAAAGTTGAAATATTCCACCTGGTGACTCCACAACCCTCAATAGACCTAAATACTCCACTGGTAGAGAACTTTAGACTAGTTGAAAAGATACAGTGACCCTTTTTTATTTACAAACATGGACCCAAGGATACAAAGGAGATATGCTCTTATGAACAAAGATCATATCCCTGAATTTCCACATAAAATGCCTCAAATAAATTGTATAAAAAACTTACCTATATTTCAAGATGAAAAATGTGATGACCCCTTGTTACATCTCATCAAATTTCATATACATGTATGGAGGTTAGAGGTTGAATGGCACGAGGACTGCCTCATGAAATTTTTTATGGCAACATTAGAGGGTAAGGCAAGAGAATGGTATGAATGGCTAAAACCTGGTAGCTTGTTTTCCTTAAAGGATCTCCACAAGGTATTTTGTGATCATTATAAAGAAAATTCTCCATCCTTATCCTTGGCTGAAAATTGTTGTGATCAATCTCAAGATATCATACAGTACCTTATAGAATATAGTGATGAAGATTTGGAAATTTTGCATCCTGAAGACCTCTTAGCAGCCATTCATCAATTTCATTCTCAAGGTAGCTATCATGACAGCCTAAAGGAGTTAGTGGAGGAAGAACCCAATCAAGAAATAGAAGAAAACCCATAGGATCTCTCTGAAGGCACAAGTGATGATTCACCATCTCTTCTAGGTGAGGCTCAAGAAAAAATTTAGCCTCAAAATCAGCCTTCACAAGAGAAAGATAATTGTTGTACTTCTATCCAAAGAAAGAGAAAAATGCCTCCTCTTTTGACTAAAGAGGAAATAAATCAAACGCTAAATATTTAGCCATCCTCTAAACCTTCATGTGAACAAAAAATTTCTATTCATTCTCCTGCTAATCCTATCTACCATAAGTCAGAAAGTGAACTTGTAGATCAATTCAAAGAAGAACAAACTGGTAATCCAATATGTTTGATTGGTGACATTACTTATGTTGATGATTCTCCAAATTTTGATCAGTACTGATCATGATGATGTTCTCCAAATAGAAGCTAATCTTGCAGAGAAATCAGAAATTGATTTTTGGGATGAATTTCACTATCATCAGCTTGAAAAAAGTAATCATCCAATACAGGTCACCTATGACACTGATGAGGAAAGCCTTGAAAGTTTAGAAGTAAGTGAGGGATCTCTAATTCTTTGCTCTACTTCACTTCAGTCCATCAAAAATAACTTTCATGTAATTGGAAATCAGCAGTCTTTCAGTTTTGATGTTGAGGTTGGGGAGGATGATGAACTTCTTGAGAAAATTGTCAATGAGAAGCCTTCTCCTGAAATGGTTGAGAAAATAATTTGGAACATGGAATCCTCCTTAGCTCCAGATCTGCAGCCACCAAGTTCCATTGAATTACAAATTGTAGATGAAGGCTTAGAAATTGATAATCACCTGAGAGTTTTTACACTACCTTCTCGGGAAGATTTATTATCAAAGAGTGCTCCTGCTCATCAATATGATGGCCTTCACACAGAAGTCGGCCCACTCTATCAAAGCACATAATGTTTGTTAGAGGACAACATTGCAATATATGATGAGTCTGATAGTATAGATGATCATGAGGAAGAGGTGGAGTGTCTTTCCCAAAAGATTCCCAAGTTTAGCAAAGTGGAGAAAAAAGCAGTCTTGGATCAAGCTTATTTCCTAAATCCTCTAGGCCAGGTATTATTTCAAGATCCCTTTGCTATTTTCTTAGAGGCAGTTGAAGAGGGATTAAAATATGTCAAGAGAAGTTTGATGCAAGGTTTAAATAAAAGTTTAGGCACTATTATTCAAACACAAGTGAGGTGGGAATGGCCTTTTGATTTTTTCAAAACACTCAAAGAGCTGAACCAAGATCCCTCATGGAATCATCTTCTTGATTGGTTTTATTGGAAAAGAGAGTTCACCAGCTGAATTTGTATCATGTATAGGTTAGATTAGGATAGATAGGCATGCAAATAAGCTCATCCTTTTGAGCATCTAGTTTTGGTTTCAAATTGTTTTTTCAAGAAATTAAAACACAAAAACAGAGAAAAGAAGAAAAGAGGGAAGTTTTAAAGAATAGGTACAGCCCTATACAAAAAAAATAATACTTCTAAAAGTGTGCAAGTCTAAATGCCACTACTTAAGAAAAAGAGTCTTGTTTAGTCATCCAGCCTAATCATGGCTGAACATGTTTTAAATTTCTGTTGATAGGTTAGTGAAAGAAGGCTTGTTGGATCATTTAAACTTGACTTAGCAATAGGAATAGACTAGGAAGAAAAGATGTTAGTTCTCAATGCTCAAATCTGAACCAAAGAGAAAGATAGGGATGACTAACAAATGATGAAACACAACCCTCATACTTTCTAGTTTTGTTTGTACAAAAATAATGTCTGTGTGCAGCTTGTCCCAATTCCACAGCCCATGGTAAATCAGATACCTTAATCCTGGTTTAAATCATGTTTTCAATTTCTTGTCAATAGATTAGAGAATGAAGCCTGCCAAACAGCTTAATCTTGACAGATGAATAGTCTAGGTAGAGAATAAAAGAGTTCACTAACATAATCTGAACTCTTAGAAGTAATAAGGATAGCAGTAGATAGGTTGTTTTTCTTTCAAAAGAAAAATAATGTCAAGGGTTTGCCAGTCCAAGTGCACCCACAAGAAGAAAAAATGATAGAAAAAGGTATGATGGGTAGGTGGAGGTGAGTTTGAAGCAAACATATCTTTCAGATTTTGAGATCATAGCTTCAAGAGAAATAGCAGCAAATGAAAAAAGAAAAATATGCCCAATGGATGAGGCACTGGTCTTCATAAACTCATAGATTTGATATCTGAAGTTTTGGACACCTCCTTAAAAGGAGTTGCCCTCCCCAAGTGGAGCCACTGTCAGCCATCAGTAATTTGTTCTATTTGTAGATGACTAAATACTTGTCCTAGATTTCTAAAAACAAGATTCATGAATATTGTGAGTTTTAGAAATCTCACTGCTTTCATTATCCTTAAAACAAATTTTTCACTATTTTACTACTCTGTCATCCCTTGCTTAGCCTACCACTCCTAGAAGACCCCTCATGGGCTCATGCCACACATCTTTGTCTCATTTTCACACCCATAACCTTAGTACTATGTTTTTCCTATGCTTAACCCTTTCGCTTTCCATCTTTGATTTCCAAACAACCTACCCTTTCCCATGTTCATCAAATGCCTCAAGCATTGATGGTCTTAAACCTATCTCTATAGGCTCTTTAGATAAATCAAGTACATTGGATTTTGGATCTTCCATACATCAATTTTTCAAAAACTTTGTTTTTCATACTTGAAGACCCTAAGCCAATATTTTAGTCAAAGACCAAGTCAAAGAGCTTTCCACTAGGTCAGTAGGGTTTCATAGGTTGTAGGGTTATCTTTGGTGTTCCAAAATAACATTTTTTCATGTGCTAGAAGCTGAATCAAAACATGAAAAATATCAGCACCTATTTTTCCAAGTCAGATCAAGAAAATCTCCAAGGACGACTACTTTCCAAGATCAAATTCTGCAAAGGACAGTTGTTCATTTTTGGCATTTATGCAGGAGTGTCAAGGTGACTATCAACAAGAAAATTGGTAAGGTAAGAGGCCTACTCCTCATTAGAAGATATACTCAATCAAATGGAAGAGGAAGTATCCTATGTTCAAGAAAAATTAGGGTTCCCAAGACATATTGGGCCAATAGTGTGCCAAGCAAGGAGCCAAGGCAGCAAAACACAAGGACTAAGGCACACCAGCACAACCAAGCATGAATTAAAGATTTTTAGAAATCATAGATGGAAAGGGGAAAAGGTTGAGGTAAACTGAACATAAATGAATCAACTTGAAAGGGCTATAGATAAATTATAAGATAACACTAATAAATATTCTCAGATAGCCCAGAAGCCTAAGGTTTTGGTGAGATGATCAAAGAAGGTAAAAAGGAAAGTTTGGACTCCATGAGGGCAGCAAAGGTTTCCTGAGGATATCATTTCCTGAAAATATTCCAATCTCATTCCAAGGAGTTTGTCATGATGAAGATGGTCAAAGAGAAGGTAAAATAAAGATGACAGGCTTCCATCATCATGCCAACAGAGAATATTTCAAGAGTTTGTTATGTGTTTCATTCTAGGGTTTTTTAAGGTAAAGTTTTTCACTGCCTCAAAGGGAAAGAATGCAAAGAGTATTAGTATGAGGAAGGTCAAGCCTTCATTTTCAGTCATTTTTCACTCACTAATCAAAGGAATAAAATCATATGGTTGAGTTTTAAGATGAAAATACAAATTGATCACGAGGTTTTTGTTGTGTAACTAAATGTGTCAAACACCAAGAAGCATCAGACAGAGTAAAATCATTATGTCATGGCACTTGCAAATCAGAAGTGGTAGAGAGGAGAAAAAATACATGATTGTTAAGTCTATGGCACTTGTCAAAAATGGATTTATTTTACCTCTATAAAATCAGTGACAGGGGAAGAAACCATGTTTTCAGATCACCCACACTCAGAAATATCAAAGGGGGTAAAAACATGATTTCCAAAATTCACAATGCAAGCAAGAAAGGTTTTGACAGTGTTAGGGTAAGGACAGGTCCCTCAAAAAAAATTTAAAGAGATTAACCTTACTAAAAGAGCTAAAAGGATGTGTTATATTTCAAATAACAGAGAAGGCAATTTTAGGGTTCTTATATGATAAAATGGGTAAGAACAGAGGGTTAAAAGCATCAATAGGCCAAAGGGAATCAAGTTTCACCATGTCAACGACCTGAAAAGCAACAAATAAGGATGATTAGAAAGGGAAAAAACCATTTGAATTTTTTTAAGTCACATATTGTAAAAGGTCAAAAAGGATATCAGCCAAAGTGATAAAGAGACCAAAAACATTAGAATGTGGGTTTGCAAGAGATAAATGTATCTTCCTAAGACTATAAAAGTCAATTTGGTTTATCACTCGGTTCATTTGTCACTTGAAAAAAGAATGAAAAGCATTCAAAGAGAAATTTATGAGTTTTGTGAAATTTTGGGCAAAGTCACCTGACGCTACGCTTTGGAGTAGGCATTGCACTTAGGGGAAATTTCGTAGTGTAAAAATACAATGTGTTGCACTTAGAAGGGCGCGCGCTGCACTTACAGGTGGGCGCTACCCATTCGCCTAGTTTTTCTCGACAGACCCATAGAAATTGCCAGCGCTGTGCTTAAGGAGAAGCCTGGCAGGCCTGCACATGGGTAGCATTGCGCTCAGAGAGGCCTGACAGGCCCAGACACGTTCAGCGCTACGCTTGGGATCTCGGCAAGCCTACACGCAGGTAGCGCTGTGCCCTGGAGGATCCAACAGGCCCGTTTTTTTTCCCGGCGCTACGCTTAGAGCAGAAAATCCTTTTTCACTTGCAAAATTACCTAAAAACCCAAGGGAGCACCTCCAAAGCTGCATCCAAGGACCTACAAAGAAGTCAAATTTTGGTAGGTGGATGCTTATCCTTATCCTCCAAGTGATTTTGATGATTTAAATGGTTAAAATAAATGACTAAACCCTAGTGACTAGAAGCCCTAATTCCTCATGGAAAACAAACTTGTTTTGACCCCCAAACAAAAAATTACCAGTTAAGGGGGGTGTCAATTAGGGTAATTGCAATCAGTTCAAGATAAACCTTCATTAAATCCCCGAGGGAGGTCAGTCATAAACCCACACCTCCATCTCATTCATTTACAAGAACTACCCTCACCACATTTTCATTTCATTCCTCCTATCAAGTTTCACAAGCAGGCCTGAGTTTGTCTAAAGACAGCCCTACTCACCATGTCAGAAGAAGAAGGGAGTGTCAGCAGTGAAGGAGGCCAAGTGCCTATGAGGCAAAAGCACAAGGGTGAGAAGATTAACAGATTTGAGCCCCAAGACACAGTGGAGATTACCACCTCTCCCATGATTCTCACATGCTTTTAGAATGTAGGATGTTTTCAATTTTGTGAAAGAGTCAAACAAGTGCAAAGTCACCCTGAGCTCACTAGGTTGTTTGTCCTCAACCTACACAATAAATAAGTAAATCTTGCAGGGGTGGAATTTGAGCTATCATCAGATACCATTGCCCATGCTACTGGACTTCCTAATGTTGGCGAGAAATGGTTGAAAAGGTAAAAGCTGAACATGAGTTGCTATGAGTCTTTCCTCAAGCCTAGGTACAAATAAGGCTGCAAGACTATTTTCCCTTTCTCACACTTACCAGAGAGGTATGCACCCCTAATGAAGTTCATCATGAAATAATTTACATTTGATGGGAGATACTCCAGGCTCTACTCCTACCATATCAAATTACTCGTGCATTTTACTAGGGTTAAAATGATTCATTTGCCTTACTAATTGTATAGGAGTATCAACAAAATGTCTTCTGTTGTCCGAAAGAGGAGTTATTCCTAGCAAATTCATATTTTTTTCCACCACTCCTTGATCAAGATGGTCGTACTACATCAGCTGGAGAAAAAAGGCATACCTTGGGAGGTGTTTATTACTCATGAGATATTCACAAGCCCACATCCCCATCATCATCCAAATTTACCCTCATCATCTCATCCTCCTCCCTCCATTCCTCCATCACCTCCTACATACCATGACTCATCATCTACACATATATCCTCTCCTCAAGAAAACCTCCCTTCCCCATCTTCTCCTGATGCATCAGATCAAGAAGGAAGTGGCAGTGAGCAAGAAAGTTCCAATGAGGGTGAGGGTGACAATGAATCAAGCCAAAATGAAGATGAGGGTGATGAGGAGTTGAGCCAACAAGAGGCAGAAAACATGGAAACAGAAGAAGAGGATGACAATGAAGAAAATGAATAAGCTGACAGTGGGAATGGATCAAGCAAAGATGAACAAGGAATCACCAATGAAGCAGAGGCCATGGAGGTGGATGATTATGAAAAAGAGGTAAGTGATGAAGAAAGCAACAATCACACTGAAAATGTTGAGGATGAGGAGGAAGAGGATAGCATGGACACAAATGAGGCATGTAACCAAGAAGAAGAGGATGATCCTAAAGAAAGCAGTGAGATTAAGAGCCCTAATGACAGTCAAAATAGTGTGGCTCTTAAACATGACAGAGATGAGTGAAAAGAAAATGAGAGTAGCCCAAATGAAGTGGATAGCAGTGCAGAAAATGTAGAGGCTAAAGACAGCAGTGACACCCATCAAGCAAGCATCAGTGATGGACAGGACAGCAAGGAAGAAGAAAGTCATGATAGTCATGACAATAGTCATGGCAGTCATGAAAAAAATGAAGGAAATGAAGATGTTGATGATGAAAATGAATATCATAGCAATGACGAGGCAAGCAGCTTCAATGAAGAACAAAATGACAGTGTAGAAATCAGTGAAGAGGTTGAGAGTGGTGATGATGTTGAGAAAATTATGAAGCAGAAAACATGATGACTAATGGTACTAATGATGAAAATGAAGAGTTTATGAGATTAGCAAGGATCACAGCCATGAGGAAGACACCAACAAGATCACAGGAAAACCTCTTCCATTGACATATCAAAGAGGACAAAGGCTTGTGTTTGTTGCCTCTAAAAGGCAAGGGACCATGCCATCCACCTCAGCTCAGAAGATTGACAAAGGAAAACAAAAGGTAAAGGAAGAAGAAGAAGATTATGAGGTTGAGAGGGAGTTTGAAATAATTTAGATTGATAGTGATGAGGAGAATGAGGCAAGGATCTCAAACTTTCTCATCTAGAACAAAAATTCCCTCATTGAAGACCTCCAAGAAAATCTGAATAGGGCCAAGATTGTGAATGATGCCCTTGAGATGGATAACATGCATATAGGAGAACAAATTTATATTTATGAGGCTAGAGCCATCAGGGCCCGAAAAGAAGCCCAAAGGGCATAGGTAAATCTAGAAGAGTTCATGGGCACCTATGAGGAGAGTGAGGATGAAGAAGGACAGTCTATGAGGATACCTAGAACCATGGGGTTGAAGAATGTGTTGGAAAAACAAAGAGAATAAGAATCAGCCTTAGCAGAATAGCTCCCTCTAGATGAGTTATTGGCCATGGAGATAGCACATGATCGGGAGCCTTTTTTGGAAAGTGTCAACATACACTTGGAGGCTAAATTGAAGAAATCAAATCAGGATCTTGATCTCCAAAGGAAGATGACCAAGCATTATGCCCGAAGGAACCAAATTGCAAGGGCTAAACTAAAAAAGGCCCAAACCAAGATCCAAGCACTCAAAGAGGAAAAAGGCCAATATAACCTTGGAATCCAGGCAAAAGCTTCTCTACAGGTCTCTCAAACCCCATGACGCACACATCCACCAAATTTGAGAGAATTTTGAAAATTTTTTGTTTTTTACAAATTTTGAGGCCTCTAAGTGCAGCACCCCTAGCGCTACACTTTCATCTCGGGCACCCTCAGGAGAAAAAATCATCATTTTTTGAATCCTTGTCTCAAGTACAGTATTCTCACCAAATTTCAAAGCATTTGGAGCATTTTTGACCCCTCAAAAGGCCAAAAAACACCTCATTTTTCACCTTTCTGCCTCATTTACAGACCTGGTGCTGAGCCTAGAGTAGTTTTGGAAATTTTTCCTTTTTGATAGGTTAATGGAGCTCAATCAAGAAAAAAAGGGTATATTTGGAAATTAGACTCAGCCATCTTTCCAATGGGCCATTACAGAGCAAATTCTAACAATGGGAAGGTCACCAAAACTTGGCTGCAACTGGACCCATTTTCTTCCTGGGAAGGTGTTGCGTGTTCAGACCTCACTGTGCATTTTTGGCCAAAAGTCAACAAAAGACACTCATTAATTGAAAAATGATATTTTAATGTTTTTTGATGCTAGGAGTTATTTTGGCATTTATTTCATGAGATATTTTGTGCCTTGGGCCTTGCATGGTCTCTTAGGCATAAATGACATTTATGTCTAGTTTTGACATTTTCAAACCCTAGTTAGGATTTTTACTCTCCTTTTCTAGATAAATAGAGCATGAGGGATTCATTGTAAAATTTTGGCATTTGATGACTCTTTGGAGCAATACAATTTTTTTTTGGATATTGGAGAAGAAATTGGTGTTGTGGAGTTTGTGAATGGCTTGTCTTGATTGATGATGGAGAAGGCTGCTTGCAGGATCCCTGAGCTTGGCTAATGGTGATGTGCTTCTATTTAGTTATTTTTTTATCATGTATCATTCTATTTCATCCTTATTTATTGCAGTAGGACAAAGGTTTTAGACAAATAAATGTTTTCAAAGACACCTTAGCTCTATTTTTTCTTCACTGCCTCTATGTTTTCCTCTACTAGGTCATTTTAGAGAATTCTTAATTGCTCTCTAGACCACATAAGCGTGTTTATTTCATGAATGGTTTAATATAGTAGATATCAAAGATGTTTTATGGTTAGCCCTGCATTTTTGATGTCACTAAAACACTGCTCTTGAGGTCTCTCTCTAAAGTACCACTAATTAGGTTTGCCAAAGTGGCTATGTTTTGATCATACCCTTTGTCCATGCTTGAATAGTTGTTTTGGAGATCTTTATGGCTATGATAAATGATGTTTAGGCATTCCCTCTTCTTTGATTAAAGTTATGTGTTTATCTTAAATGTTTTCTAACCTTGAAGGTGAAATCACTATAAGTTAAATGAGTTTCTCGCCTTCTATAGTTCATTGGATTGTTTGTCTGAAATGCTTATTTGATTAAGTTGAATCAAAGAGTTATTGGTGTGCCCTGTCTATTGATTACTTATTTATGCTAAATGGTGTTGAAGTCCCTTCTTGTTTATGTACATTACAAAGGATTCTTAATTTCCCTTTTCCCTACTTTGATTCACAAACTTGATGCTCATTTCATTTCACAAAAACCTTGAAAAATCATCTAACCATGCTAGATTTTCCCTGTGATCCACCATGATTTATTATTGAAACTTTCCATGACTTTTATTGACTCCATAACCCAATAACTTGAAGATTGATCACTCTACCTATTCTACTTGATCATCTTACCCAACCAAAACAAACAAAAAAACCCTACACTTAACAACTAGCCTAAAATCAAAACCCTAAAAGCAAACAAGTTCACATCCTTTGCATAAATAGAGATATCCCTCTCTAAGTCCAGGAAGGCTAGGTCTTAGGACTCAAAAGACTGGTCTAATGTTACCCTGTGCATTTGATCTCACCAATCTAACAAATCACAGGAACCTATCACTCATAATCCTTTTTATCATTGAGGCCTCTCTTTTCTTCATTTTCCTTCAATTTTCCTCACATGAAATTCTATGACCTTTCACCTTCCTTTTCTCCTATTTTCCATTATTTCCTTAAATAAAATGTTAATTAATGTCTCTTTTCCTTTTCAAAGAATTTTCCACCATATTTTTCAATTTCCTTATTGTTACACAACAATTTTTCACTGTCCCTGAAGTCCTTGTTCCCGAATCTAGGAGGACCTACAATAGTGACCCCTGTGTCTATTTTCCATCATGGAAATGTGCCATTATATCCCTTACAGTATACTGAAAAAAATATCTTTTAACCATTCCTAGAGTAGCTCCTTAAAAACAAGCTAATTTGGAAAAGCACACCCTTTTCTTGTCTCACTCGCATCGATGCCTAACTTTTAGTCTGGAGTAGCGCAGATCGGTGCTGGAATGGAGATCATACCTACGTCGATCCACTTCTTGAAGGTTTTTAAAAATAGAAATGAAGCTTCAAGATCTGGAAGCTTCGTGGGCGGAGAGTTGGTTGTTTTTTCATGGGGATATAGCCGAGCTTCTCCCTTTGGGCTTCTTGTTCCTACAAAAGAGGAACCACCCAAGGAGATAAACCATTTTCCCACCTTAAGTGGATCCATGTTCCCTCTCCCTTCACTATATAATGGACATCCCCCCATACCTCTACTAGTTAGAACAGAGATAGAAGAATAACAGACAGGAATTTTTTCTATAGGCATTGAAGGAGATTTGAGACCTTTGGCCTTTTTGTATCAAGTTGAAATGAGTGCTTTGGAGACATGCCTGGATCCAGACCCATTGAAGGAGAGTTGCGACATCAAGGCGTAGGTTGTAACTCCCCCTCTTATATTAATATGATACAACTGATTCTCACTTTCCACTCTTGTCTATAATGTATGATTTAATTTCTAGTACTCCTTTGTAAACTAGATAGATTGTTTAAGTGAAATACATGTTGTGTTTTCATGTTTTGTGTTGTTTGATCTCTTGTGTGGGTAACTAAGCATTGGCGATGACGAGGATTTGACTAAGAAATGCAAAGGATCAAATGATTCAAACGAGGAGTAGCATCGGATCGAGGTAGGTCATCTATATACGATCTGTGTCCATTTCCAATCTAGGTAAGTAGGCATTAGATTGTTCCCTGTTTTTACTAGACCCATCATAGGGCTAGAGGGATCGTTTCTATCCGCAGAGAGGATTTTCATGCATAAAAAAATTGGCGACTCCATTGGGGACGCTTGCCTTTAGTCTCCTGTTTTCACTCTTTGATTTTTCGTTTTGTCGTTGATCTTTTGTCGAGTTTCCATCTCCTTTTATCTGTGGCTTCTATAAATTCTTACAGACATTCATGTCTTTGTTGAAGTGATAATCGCAGTTCCATTTCAGTAAACCCTTTCATTTTTAATTCTTCTCCTCGAAGAGCACTGGTATTGCTCTGACAGTCGCGCCGCTCAGCACTGAATGCATTTACACAATCGCACTTTTCCTCTTCCAGCGCAGGTTGTTGCCTCTCGGCCTCGCCGATTTCTGTGTGTTTTTTTTTTAATATTTTATTCCTATTTATCAGCGAGTGTGTCTTATCCTTCTGAGTTTCTCTTCTGCTTGAATAACTCCTGTTATTCTCTTTTCAGTGACACTTTTGACTCGATTTCTCCATCTTTGGTATTCTTTGTTTCAAAGTAAGTGCATCCTTATCATCCTAGGGTTTCTAGGTGCTTTCGGGCCATCCGTATGGTTGCATGCTTTGTTGATTTCCAGACTTGTTCTTGAGGCGAATCTTGTTGTATCTTTCAGGATTTTTGTTTGATTGAGTTTGTTTTTTTTGGTTGATTCTCACGATTAGAAATGTCAAGTGTTAACCTTGAGTACATTTGAGTCTCTTTTCGCCAACAAGCATAGATCACAATTGCTTTCTTTTGACTAAATTTTTTACTTTGAGTATTGATCAATGTAAAAGTGAAGAGTGTCTTGTTTTGAGGAAATGAGTTCAGGTATCTCTTTAATTTTCGGATTTTTGTCTCTTGAATCATTTTGAGATATTTCTTTAGTACTTAAAATGAGTGATTACTTTTGATTTTCATTCTACATTTTTCAATGTGCTTATAAAAAAACAAAAATTTTTTTTCTTTCGTTTTTGCTTTAAAAAATGAAAATTTCGTTTTGATTCACTTCTAGTACATTTTATTGAAGGTTTAGAAAGTGAAAATGATTCTCATTTTTTCAAATTATACACTTAGAGGAATAGTGAAATATCATTCAATAAATTTTCTTGTTTTCTACATTGATTTTGTGAATTCCATTCTCCCATTAGTGTAACCCTTCATCAAAAGAAAGGAAATCGTGCATAGTTTTCCCAAAATATTTTTTGCATAAGATTACGTTGCATGGTTTACATCTTTGGATATTTTGTTTTAGATTGAGATAGTGTGAGTTCCTAGTTTAGAAAAGTTTCGTTTGCTACATTTTTTATTGTTGCATCACTATTTGAAACTCTTCCCTAAACTAGATAGCGTTCATATAATTGCAAGGGTCATTTTTCATATTAGTTGCAGCATTATAGTTGTTCAGATAACAATCATTTTAAGCCTTGAAATTGAAACTGTAATTAAGATCAACTTTAAAATGAACCTCAATTAACCTAAGGAGTGTTTGAAACCTAACACAAAACATTTAGAGGTCTAGACTAGAGACTTGTTCCGACGTCTTTAAACGTAGGATTTGTCACTAACGGTCTGCATTACAATTTGGGAATAACATCCCGTCCCACTTATGGAATAATATTGATGTATGATAAGTATATTTGGGACGCTCTCATCTAACAGTTACGCATCAGATAGCACTACTACGGACTTGGACTCCCACATACTATCGTGTATATTTTGGGAGACACCACTAGGTTGCAAACCCGCCATAGGTAACCGAGTCTATCGCCTTGTAAACGTGATACACCGAACACAACATTTGGGGAGATTTGTTGTCGTACATTAAGTCCTTGGTAAATTTATTTTCTAAGGTGTATATTGCAGTTCACGGATACTTAATAAACCCTCTTGCCTATTGTACCCCCTTTTTTATTCATTTTTGTGTTTAATTTCTAAAATTTATCAGCCACGATAACATTTTACATGTGCTCAACTTCTTAGTTGATCTTAGGTTGAGATCAATGGAAACGGTCCCTGAGTTTACCAACCAAGGAATCCCCTCAGATGGGAATCCTGGTCCTTTTCCTTCTTTTTGGGATGTTGGTGCTCCTTATATGGCAACGTTGTCCCTCCCTGGATTAACCATTGGTCTGCCAATTTGGTTATTTTCGACTCTCGTGGTTTTGAACATCCAAGTTGCATCTCAACCGAGTTCTCCTCCGCCTGAACCATGTCAACCCCATGTTGATCTTAAGGTTGACCCCTCACCTTCTTTGCCAATTTCTTCACCCCGTTCTTCTTCTTTGCCTAGTGAAAATCTGGATTCTACTAACCAAATGGCTAAAAATAAGAAGAAGAGGCAGAAGAAGAAGAAGTACAAAAAGCAGGAGGGGAAACCAGCAACCATCGCTACCCATGCGACTGATATTGAAAAACCTCTCACTCTATCCCACAGAGTCAAATTCCCTTGCAAGCTATGTGAGGGTGACCACCTACTTCATGATTTCCCTGGTATTCCCAAGGTGTTAGAAGTGTGGTCCATTGGCCCGATTCAATCTCTGTCATCAACCTCTAGACATCATGCCAATAATGAACCTTTAGCTAGAGATAATAAGGCCAATAAGAAATAGGGTAAGATCAAATTTCCCTGTAGTTTATATGAAGGGAACCATCACATTCACCTTTGTCCCTATTTGGATGAAGCCTCCAAAGTATTGGATACCCTCACGGCTTCTGAATCATGTCTTCTCGTTGGTTACCGAAATTTTTATTCGAGCCCTCTACTATTTGATCAAGTAATTGATCGAGATTCATCTCTGGTCAATTCCGCTCTCTCAGAAGGTCAGTCTCATGAGTCTGCTTTCGAACAATCATTGGTTGAGAAAAATTTCTACATGATTCCACCCACAATTCATTAGGTATTTTCCGTAGAGAGTGGATCTCATCCCAGTCAGGTTATTTTCATTTCCTCTTATTCCCTGGGACCGGAGGGAGATCCTCTCATTCCCATGATCCAGGAGGATGATCCTCCGACTCCCTTCATCATAGTTTAAGAAATTTATCCTCTTTCTCTCATTCCCAAGGTCCAGGAGGATGGTATTTCTTCTCCCATGACTTAAGGGGATCGTCCTCTTATTCCTATGGCATCCCCTTCATCTAGTTTGGTCACTTCCTTTGATTGGAGTCGATTCATAGGATACCGTCTTCCTTCTTTTGTGCCCTTTGATATCATTGTACAAGCCTCCAATATGGACATACCAAGCATTATTATACATGAAGGCACATATTTCAGTATTCTATCCTCATCTACCTAGCAATATTTCAATTATCCGCAACTCGTGTCTGTTACCCAGAATCTGTTGGCTTTTAAAAGAGGAACCAGTCAACCGTTAGGAATCCTTCTAAAGTTGCCTATTTCTTTAGGAGGAAATATTCTATATAGACGTGATGGTTTTCCAAGGCCCCTTGGATTTTAACTTACTCCTAGAGCGTGACTATACTTATGTCATGGGAGTTCTTGTCTCTTCCCTAATTCGTGTGATCTATTTTCCACATGAAGGTCGGATTGTGACCATTGATCAACTTTCATTCATTGGTCCTGATGTGACATCTAGTCTACCATCGTCCCTTCCTGGTCCTTACCTATCGGTGGTATCTTCCATGCCACAGGTTAATTATGTGGCCACTTGTTTGTTGCCCACATCTAGTGATAGTTTCGTCGTGTACCGTGTACTGGGGGAGTTAGATCTCGATTTCCAAAATCTTGTTCTCCCATCATATGATAACCTCTTGGAAGCCATGACTTTTTATATGTCTTGATCAGGTCTTCAGAGCATCGTTCATTTTCTTTTGTCAAGCTCCTTAAAAAATGAAACAAGCTCTTCATAGAAAAGTTAATTTCTTGTGTCAAGCTCTTTAAAAAATAAAACAAGGTGTTATGAGGATAGTTCTTTTATTGTGTCAACCTCGTCAAAAAATGAAACAGGTTCCATTTCGATTTGAGTCTTTGATTGGATCTCGTAAAATCCCAATTGAGTCTTTCACTTGATCTCGTAAATGAACCTTCATTCCATCCACCTGTCAGTAACCAACAGTCTACTCAGGTGAATTAACTGAACCTTGGGGGCATGTCCCTCGAATTGATTCACCATGCTTGGGGCATGCAAACTTATTCCAAGCATATTTTCTCTTTGTTTCAATCTTGTGATAAAATGAAACCATTTCAAGCATAGTTTATATTTGTTTCAAGCTAGCGTAAAAATGAAACCATTTCTAAGCATAGTTTCCCATGTTTTCAAACTTGTGTAAAAATGAAACCATTCTCATTTTACCTTTCGTTATTGTCATTTTATTAGCATGTTTTTCTAGATGATCCTTGGTTTTCTCATTCCATCGTCACCATCTGCTCGATCAGTCATAAGCCTTCACTTGGTCGTTTTACCTGTTCCTGAGGAACTGCTGCAATGAGTGGTCTTGTTAGCTAGCCTCCTGACGTTTACTTATTCTGAGCAGTTCCACCATAACCAAAACCAGTTTCTATCCTTTATACCACTTGTTCCTTCAGGTGGAGTCACCTTTAAGCTCTTTTCTGGCTCTCAAAAAATGAAAATATTGTCGAGTACTTGTCATTTTTAACTCATTAAATTAAATGAAGCGTCATTTACCCAGTATATGTTTACCCCTTTTTCAGGCTAGGATAAATTATTTATGAAAAAGGAATACCTTAGTCAATCGCGGCTAGGAGGTTCTCTCAGACTTTGTTTTCTACCTTTTTAGGTTTTGAGGGAATATTTACGAAAAGGCTCATCTGGAGTTTTTTTTCCCCACTTTTCAAACTCTATAAACATGAAAAGGTGTCGATTTCCACCTTTATCAGACTCGTTAAAATATAACGGCATTGGACCCGTCACCATGATGACATCGAGTTCCTCCTTCCTAGGGCTCGTAAAATGTACTAGGATGGATTTGTCCAAAGGAAAAAATTATATGACAAGCATATGCTATCCCCTTCAATATTGTATTCAAAAATAATTGGGGTACTCGCCAGAAATAGTGGGGGGAAATGGAAGTATTTATCAGTTGCATCGGCAGTATGTTGCCCTTGAACATGACACATCCTCTGTTTCATGTCAGGTTGGGGACATCCTACATTCGTCACTTCACCTTTGTGGGTTTGGGAAATATGTTTGCCTCTCATTTAATTACCAATTTCGTCAACATGACCTATGATTCCATTTGATTCAAATACTACCAAGCTCTGGATTCATGTCACCGATATGTTCAAGAGAAGTTATTTCTGTGTCTTACTCATTGCCTGGTTCTCTATTCAATTTCATCATTATCTTATTGTATTTGTCTCGTGTCAATGATGTGGGACAAATTATGGCCCTCCTTCGATGAATCTCTTGATGTCGACTTCAACTCATTATCCGAGAAGTAGATCTAGATATCCCTTTTCAATACCTTAGAGCCTGCATGCCCTAATGGCGGGTTGTTCGCATATGACAACAAGTTCACATCATTGGCCTTCAATCGGATGATTTCATGAGTGTTCGATGTCAACTCCTTATTCGCATCTTGTGGATTGTACTACTAGTACCTTGAGGACCATTCTCATTATTGGTGGTCTCTCTCGCGCTTGTTAACATTTTACATTATTGACTCGTAATCAAGTGATTTTCTTTCATGTTCGACTTTGAATCACTCATTCACATGCCTGAATTTGTACTTGGTCGGGTCGTGACAGAGTGCAAGACCCTGGATTTTGTCTGATAAAGTCCAGTTTGCGAGGCGATTTGTATTACTCATGATTGTACACATGACTCTTTTATCTGGATGGCTGTGATCAATCCCGAGTCCATATTTCTGATCCTCTTTATTTCTGGGTGGTTGCGACCATACCACGGATCTAGTTTCATGATCTCTTTCACAGATGGTTGCGTCCATACCTTATATCATGTGTTTTTCTCAAAGATTTCAGTTATATATATGTGTGCTTGATTTCGCGGGTTCTTCAACGATGATGTCTTGTTCCTGGCACGTACTTGTAAGTCATTTCACCCGTCACTCTCATTTCGCATTCATGCTTTAGGGGCATCTGTTACACAAAAATTTGTCACTTTCCCTGTACTCCCTATTCTCAAATCCTAGAGGACCTTCAACAGTGACCCCTATGTCTATTTTCCATCATGTAAGTGTTCCATTATATCCCTTACAATATGCTGAACAAACTCTCTTTTAACCGTTCCTGGAGTAGCTCCTTAAAAACATGATAATTTGGAGCAGTGCGCCCTTTTCTTGTCCCACTCACGTCGATGCCTCATTTTTAGTCTAGAGCAGCTCCAATCAGTGCTGGAATGGAAATCATACCCGAGCTGATCCACTTCTAGAAGGTTTTTAAAAATGGAAACGAAGCTTCGAGATCTGGAAGCTTCGTGGGCAGAGAGTTGGTTGTTTGATCATGTGGATAGGGCTGAGCTTCTCCCTTTGGGCTTATTATTCCTACAAAAGAGGAACCTCCCAAGGAGATAAACCATTTCCCCACCTTAAGTGGATCCATGTTCCCTCTCCCTTCACTATAAAATGGACATCCCCCCATACCTCTGCTAGTTATAACAAAGATAGAAGAACAACAGAGAAAGAATTGTTGCTATAGGCATTGAAGGAGAGTTGAGACCTTTGGCATTTTCATATGAAGTTGAAACGAGCGCTTTGGAAATGTGCCTAGATCTGAACCCGTTGGAGGATAGTTGCGACATCAAGGTGCAGGGTGTAACTCCCCCTCTTATATTAATATGATACAATTTATTCTTACTTTCCACTCTTGTCTATAATGTATGATTTGATTTCTAGTACTCCTTGATCAACTAGATATATTTTTTATGTGAAATACATATTGTGCTTTCACGTTTTGTGTTGTTTGATCTTGTTCAGGTAACTAAGTGCTGGCGATAGCGAGGATTTGAATAGGAAGTGCAAAGGATCAAATGATTCAAATGAGGAGCAGCATGAGATCAAGGTAGGTCATCTATATACGATCTGTTTCCATTTTCAATCTAGGAAAGTAAGCATTAGTTTGTTCCCTATTGTTACTAGACCCATCCTAGGGCTAGAGGGATCCTCTCTATCCGCATAGAGGATTTTCGTGCATAACACTTATCTATAATAAACCAAAATGAACACCCACTAGGGTGTTTTTCCCAACATTCATCTTGGAATATGTGTCTCATGAACTTGGTCTTATATTTTTAACATCGAAATTCAACCAGGGTTGTTACAAAACCCTCCCCCTTGGGGGAACACCATCCTCAGTTCTCAATGACACTTATAAACTAGCAAACCACTTAAAACAAAACATACTATGTAAGAACTTTATAACATATCTCATTGCAGTATTTACAATGAAACTACTAAAAATAAAACAACATACTTCTTACTGGAGCTTTATAACACATTTTATTATGGTATTTATAATAACAACCACATATACACTCATGCACATTTTCTTCAACCAAAAAATAATCATATCGTCTATGGAGCTTTATAATACAGGTCGATACAGTATTTACAATAATATACACACATGCACATTTTCTCAACTAGCAAATAAAAGGATATGATGTTTGTATCAATCAATAAGGGAATCAAGAGTCTCACACCTCCACCCTAAAATTAGTACCAGGATTCAATTCCTTCCCATGAATTCTAGAATCCACTTCCAAAACCAAAGTTTGCATCCAATGTCCAGCGCTACAATCATGTGTTGTTGTCCTATCAATGAAAAATTATAGGCTAATTGTTCTAGGGCACACTCCCAATTTGCGTCTAATTCCATCTGGAAATGATAAGGACCAAAAAAAATCCATCCTCAACCTTCCCTTATTTGCTACACATTCCCTCGGGTAATCCATTCACCCCCTTTCATTCAGTCACACACCTTCCAATTTTTGCGGGCATCCCTTTCTCTACTACACAGTCCCTCGGGAGACCCCTCCCTTGGCGAGGTTTCATCGAATCAAAAGTTCTAAAAACCAAGGCATATCCCTGCCTCAAAATCATCATAACAATCATAGCATGCTCATGGAAATAAATGGACACTACTGGGTACCAGTATCCCACAATGGCCCTGCTCCTGAACTGTTTTACCAACATACTATTGCTTGCTCGAATTCCTTTCACTATTGCTGCTAACATTCTTTTAATCAGTTCCAACCACCCAACCGAGCATTTTCCATGCTTTCCTATACCAAGCACATAATTTTCATTAGATTCAAAATAAATTGAAATAAATTCACATCATACCTCATTGGTAGTTCGTCAATAAGGTACACCTACAATTTTGTTCGCTTCTTGTCACAACAAGTCAAACTAGGTGTTTGATAAAATCATCATGAATAAACATATCACATCTGGCTAGCTCAAAACACAACCATCATAGTAAATATCATAGATCACATGTAGCCATCATAAACTATAATCCTTTACAACATGCATAATTAAACTAAAATAAAACATGGATACTTATCCTTCAATCGGTTTGTTGCTTCTGCCTTTTTTATTTTTCCATACACACACGAAATTGATTTCCAAACCCGGAAAGAACCTAGTACCTTCTCTTTAAAACAACACATACACCTAAACCCGGTGTAAAATACAACACATACATCTGCATCTGGTGTACTACACGACACATACATACACCTACATCTAGTTTACAACATAACACAATACATACATCTACATTCAGTGTACAACACAACACAATACATATACATATACATATTACAACACAATGAATATACATGTCATGATACCATGACTACGCAATGTACATACACTATATAACATGCACACAATACCACATGTACACAATAAATCATTTACGACATGAACACAATACCACTTGTACAACATGTACACAATACCACCTATACTCAGCACCACCTGCATAACATGTTCACAGCACCGCCTGCACAATGTGTACACAACACCACATGCACAATGTGTACACAACACCATATACACGACATGTCAATAACACTAAAAGTACACAGCACCACATGTGCGACATGTATACAGCACCACCTACACACAACACCCCATGTACAACATGTACATGGCGCCACATGCACTGATCCCATGTACAATCATACACACAACACCACATGTACAAATCACCATATGTACAACATGCACACCATGCCATATGTACATATCACCGCATATGAAATGTGAAAAAAGCACCATATGTACACAGCACTGCATATCCAACATGTGCACAACACCATATGTACACAACACTGCATATCCAACATGCGCACAACACCATCTGTACACAACATTGCATAAAACATAAGTACACAACAAAGCATGCACACAACATCACAGGTGCAACATCTACAACATATATACAACAATAGTACTTCACACCGAGAGACCACACACTAACTCTACTAAGAAACATTACTTCTAATGTCTTTCCACTATTCATGCATGTTTTAACAAGTCATCGATCACATTGCTTCCATTCTGTTGTTGTATCCCTCAAAATTACCTATCCATAACATAAACATATGCATAGTACAAGCATATAATATCAATTCATATCCACATGATATTTACCTCATAGATATGTGAGGGCTATTGTTCCCACTTGATTCCTCATAAGACTAGGAACATCTTCATGCCATTAACCTGCATAAGCAATCATTCCTCCACGAGCATGATCTCTGACAATCCTGCTAGAAAATTCCATACAACATACATATATACATATAAACATTAACGTAAAACAATCACAATCCTTGACAACCCTGTCAGACAATAGCATACATACATACATATATATAATCATTAGCATAAAGCAATCATGATCTCTTATGACCCTGCTAGACAACAACATATTTACATACATATATACATATATAGGCATCATTATAATCATAATCACAACATAATTACCAAATATCATAAGGTTAAGTTTAAGAGAGCTCCCTTTATCTATGCACAACATGCACAACATTAAGAACAACATTTCCCAACTTGGCCAAGGTATATGTTATTTTAAGCCCATTTACATTACCTTTCCTACTAGCCTTCTCGTGATTGTTCTACCATCATCCATTTATCCCAATGGACCCAACCAACTCAACCGACTTTCATACTCTTGCCTTCAGTTTCCCTTATACATGCACTAAGCTTCCTCCAGGTCTTACATTACCTACTGGGTTTCATCTAGCTCTTCCTTAACTCCATTAACTTTATCTTTCCTAATAAATTCCTGAGACCCTAAAAAAATAAAAGGAAAGAACAAGAAAAATAAGAATAAAAACATGAAAAACCCATAACAATGTGACACCACAAACAAAGTGGAAATGGCTTGCACCATACATAAACAAAACGGAAAATCAAGTGCAAACAAATCATAAAATATCGAAAATACAACACTAACAACAAAAATCATGACTCAATTCCTATGGTTCCCATGGAAATTTCAACCCGAGTCTTCTTCAAGATTCCATGGCAGTCTCTTTTCCATGTAATCCCATGTATCATACTGCCATAAACACATAATTGTCAGTGCATAAATAAATATACCACTTATCTTACCTTTTTGTGTCAAGCACACTGACCTGTAAATAAACACATCCATTCCATCTCTCAAGGGACTCCAATTCCCTTGATTAATCCAACTATAACTAGAAACTAGCTAATATACCTTCCAAATGCATGTTCATGAATATAGCACACATCCACACAATGTCAAACGAAATCAAGGTTAAGAAGAATTCTTGCATGCAAAACACTCATTCATTTGGAATTGTGGTTTCCAAACATATCCAAAGGAATTCTCACCTAATTCATTTATTTTATCATTTTACCTTGTTGCAATTGAGTCTTATTATGCACTGTCACATCACTCGAATGTTAGTTATTTAAACAAATAAATTGTCATGCTAATATCAATCATGTTTCCCTGCAATTGTTCACATGTTCCAAATATCAAGGCATTGCATCTATTCATTTGAAATCAACCTTTACCAAGACTAATAGCCATGTCATAATCAGCTAACAGTCATTAGTCATACTACTACAACTATCACCCACTTGCACTCAAGTACATATCAGTTGTCTTAGCACATATTGTGTTAGTACACCTGTCTTAAAATAAGATCATTCCTTCATGAAATCTTATAGACACATACTCATATTATTTCATTAATCAAACATTTAAAAAATTTGTAAACATGACATGTTATACAAACCCAATAGACTACATAATCAAACCCATACCTCATTGTATCTCAAGGGAGGATATCACATCAGCACAAGTCAGTCTGGATTAGTACGACACAATATCACAAGCATATCTACTCATACCTAGATGTCGTAACCATCTACATAGTCCAATCCAAAATAGCATGATACATATAACATCAAGATCTTAAATGCAATGACCATAATCATCATGCATATTCCCACAACGCATATAACAATAACTTATTTACTACCATTCATGACTATTTGACGCATGTGCATATCACCACATTGATAAATAGAATCTATCATACATGTAACCGTGACAAAAACAATAGAATTAAAAGCATGTATATAATCATAATGCATATAAACCTATTAACCAACATACCTACATGCCCAACATACAGACTTGTATGACGATTTTTTCTTACCTCGAGATCCAGTGTTGCAACCTCGCCTTGATAATCTACATCTCCTACTTTATCTTAGCCAACACATCAACATCATAACATAACAACAACGTCATGATGACATAAACTACATAATTAACATCATGATGCATGCTTGACCTACCATGCATGCATAACAACATATAGACACTTTGTTAGGCAGATAAATCATTCTTGCGGACAAGAAAGATCTCCCTAGTATCACAAGGATAGCTAGAAACAAACAGGACAATTGTAAACTACTTTATCTAGATTATATATGATGAAGAAAGGACATACATGTGATCCAATGCTAGTTGAATTCTTCTTTCCCGCTGCTCCAAGAAGTCACCTCTTAAGATCTGCAAACAAAGACATGGAAGAGAATCAAAAGCACCTGCAACATATACTAATTCACAGATCACGAATCTATCTTAATGATTACGGAATTTAAGAAATAATTCATTCAAGTAAACACATAAACAACTTATTGAGAAAACAGGATCCAATTGTATTATCTTTAAATAAAATAAGGAATCTTACAACCGCGTTCGCCTTGATGTCGTATAGATCCTTCCGGGGTCCGGAACAAGCATTTTCCTTTAGTCTGAAAAGCCCTTCCACTCTTTGAACCAGACTAACTACAAGTATGTAATATTTCTCGCAGCTATCAAAAAGAGTATGTTTCTTCAGCAATTCCCTTCTCTATTGTAGCTACCAAGTACAAAGCAAGTACTAAGTGTATACAAAATGTATAGAGAAGTTTTACATATATCAACATCCACCCTTGAGACTGAACCAAAGCTTCAATTTATAGGAGAAGGAAAGTGGTTACAACTCCAAAATGGAAGGGATAGAGTCCCCTTATCAAGGGATTAAGTTCCAAAATCTAAGGAATAGGCTCCTTTTATGAAGGAATGAATGTTCATGATAATGGAGGGAGTAAGGCTTCGACTGGATAATGCCTTCTAGAAGCTTCCAGATGGGAGAATATTCGACCAGCTGGGCTTCTAGAATTTACTTTCGCCTTCAATTTACCTTTGACATGGGTCCGCACTTTTAATGAAGAAAATGTGCAGTCGGCTCCGCAGTTTTTGGAGCAAAAGGATGCAGTGCCACAGGTAAAGCTAAGGAAAAGTGTGGTACCAATATTTTTATGATTTTTACAAGCTTTTCTCCAAATTCGGGACTTGGTTTAGGAAATTTAGGGTTGTATACTTCTAAGGGAGAATTATATAGGTGTTGATGAACCCATATAGACAGTAAAATGTCATGGTGCCAAAATAATTTGTAACAGATTGCCCCCTAAAGCATGAAGTCTGAGATAATTCAAAGAGTGAAGTGCTTTATCATTCCAAGGATTGGCTTGTGGACACCGGTTGGAACCTGTAAAAAAATTCAATTCAAACACACACACACACACACACACACACACACATATATATATATATATATATCATCGTTGAGGTAGGCATTCCCATACTCAGAGAAAACTAACTAAATCAAAACTTAACTAAAATGTTATGATATAGAAATGATTCTAATATTACATCAATAGTAGACACAGTATGGACGCAGCCATCTGTCATCAATAGTCTATTGCATAATGAATAATAAAACTCCTCGCAGCCTAGATGGTGGAAACTAGATCCAGGGACTTGATTTCTGCTTCTCGGACTAGTACGATTCTATCCATGTGATTGATTGTGTCGAAGTCGAACATGGTAGAAACCACTTGATTACCAGTCAATGATGTGAATTGTTAACAAGTGTGAGAGAAACCACCAATAATGACAATGGCTCTCAAAGTACTCAGTACAATCTATGAAATGTGAATTTGTGATCTGAAGTCGAACATTTCACAGAATCATTCGATCGAAGGTAAATGATGCAACCTATCGTCGAAGGCAAGAAACCTACCATTAAGGCATGTAGATTCCAAGGTACTGAAGGATTCTAGATCAACTTCCTAGATGATGATTTGGCGTCGATATAAAGTGACCCGTCATAGGAAAGCCCATGACACGAAACCATTAGATCAAGTTTTGTAGAAATATTTTGCAAGGACTGACTCAAGGATGGTCAACGAGAATGGAGACAAATTTTTGCAACGAACAGTTTATTTGAACTGTCCTCTTGAACACATAACGACACTGCAGATGGTTTGGTAAAAATTGACCTAAAGCTAATACCCAGAAACCGGCTGAAGACTTTCAATATGGTTTGATTAACTGATAGGCAAAGGATTTTCCCAACCCAAGTAGAAGTGTGACAAAAAGTGTCGTGTTCAAGAGTGGTATATTTCTTTTAAACAAAGTTTAACAACTGGATCCATTTTCTCTCTTTTTCCCCCACCATTTCTGGCAAGTACCTCTTTCTTTTTGACAAGCTTGAGGAGGATAACATTTGCTTGTTATGTAAGCTCATCCTTCAGATGAGTCCATCTTAGTATAAAATCGAACCCTAAGAAGGAGTGGTTCGTTCTTGTTTGTAATCGACAAGTCCTTTACTGTTAAATTTTAACAAGTCCAGTATAGGAGAAACTCGGTGTTTTTCAATTTTAGGGAGTCAAAAGAAAAACTTAAGGAAACTTCGTGGGTGTAATTTTTCATAAATTTAGTCTCTTAAGCCTGAAAAAGGATAAAATAATACAAGAGAGAACTCTAATGACCATGATTATTCAACGTATAGATTTTTCGTAAATATTCAATTTCAGTCCGGAAAAGGGGTAAACTTATACTGAAGGGACGACTGTTCATTTCCTTTAACGAGTTCGAATAGTCAAGTACTCGGCAATATTTTCATGTTTAGAGAGTCTGAAAAGGGCTTAAAAGAGAACTCCATGGTTTCGCTTTTTCTGTAAGTTTTAACGAGTTCGAAAAAGTGATAAAAATGTACTCATTGGTTTTCACTTTTTCTGTAAGTTTTAACGATTTTGAAAAAGTGATAAAAATGTACTCATGTGCCGAATTTCAATTTAATTTACGAGTAGGAAAGAATGGAAAGAACTCGGCATTTTCATTAATTTTACGAGAATGAAAGATAGAAAAATAATCTCCGGATTTTCATGAGTTTAATGAGTCTTGAAAATAATAACCGAAATGGACTCAAGATAGGTTTCATTTTTATACAAGCTTGAACGTAGGAAAACTATGCTTGAAAATGGTTTCATTTTTACACAAGCTTAAAACATAGGAAAACTATGCTTGAGAATAGGTTTGTTTCATTTTTACACAAGCTTGAAACAAAGGAAATATTATGCTTGAGATAAGTTTGAATGCCCCCCAAGCTTCATTGCATTCAACTAGTTACTGGTTACTAATAGTTTGATGGAATGAAGGTGCATTTAAGAGATCAGATGAAAGACTCGACTTTGACTAGGAGAGGATTTGTTTCATTTTTTAATGAGCTTGACACAAGAAAAGAACTATTCTCATCAGGGACCGGTTTCATTTTTTAATGAGGTTGACACGATAAAAGAACCAACCTCATGGAATCTATCAATCTACTCTCTACAATCTACCTACATAAACTATTGATTCATTTTTTAATGAGGCTGACACAGGAAAAGAACTGTCCTCATAGGTCTATTTCATTTTTTAACGAGGTTGACACAGTAAAAGAACTGTCCTTATGACCCACTGATTCATTTTTTAATGAGGTTGACATAGTAAAAGGAACTCTCCTCATGACCCACTTATTCATTTTTTAACGAGGTTGACACAGTAAAAGGAACTTTCCTCTTGATCCACTGATTCATTTTTTAACGAGGTTGACACAGTAAAAGGAAATTTCCTCTTAGATCCCTTGATCAGGGCTTCCAACTGGAAGAAAGACATGTCAAGGGACACTCCTCGATCATGGCTTCCAAAAGGTCTTCATCAGATGGAAGAAAAATTCTCTGGAAGGAACGCATGTCAAGGGACTCAAAATGGATAGGAACATTGCATTCAAATAATCCCATAGATTTTTCCATGTCAATTACCGGATCTAAGTCAAAGGAAGTCGAGCAAACAGTGAAAGGCTCACTTGCTTCGGTAATTGAAAAAATGGGACTGGTTGCCACATAATTAACCCGTGGTGGGTAGATACCACTTCTGTATAAGGGAAATTTAGGGGTGTCAGATTATTGGTAGTCGAATCAAGACTAACGAATGAAAGCTGGTCTACAGTCACAATGTTTCCATTGTGAGGGAAAGACATCACGCGAAAGAGTGTCAATACGACAGCTTTCATTGCATAGACATAGTCTCGCCCAAGGAGTAAATTGAAATCCAAGGGGCCTCGAACTACCATAAGATAAATACAGACATTTTTACCTTCCAAAGTAATAGAAAACTTAGGAAGGATTGCTAAAGGTTCACTAATGGTTCTGTTAAAAGCTGACAAATTCTGTGTAACAGGCACAAGCTGAGGGGAACCCAAAGCTTTCCAAACAGTTGAGGATAAAATACTAATAGAGGCACCTTCATCTACATGTGTGCGGCGTAAATTCGTACCACAAGCCTTCAAAATTATTTGGAAAGGGATGGAGGAAGGAAGATGAGGTTCTGTCATTCTATTCCAATCAAAGGAAAAGACATTTGTACTTGGAGGGGGTGTTGTAGAAACAGGTGAAATGCCCCCTAGCGTAGAAGAATCTGATGTAACAAGAAGAACATGAGCGGTATGAATTTCACTCTCTTCAGGGAGAGCAGGATCGACCGAATATGAAATCGAGTCGACCACTTGATCAAATAATGGATCATCAACCTAAGTGATATGTGTTTCACTCTCCAATGGAAGAGTGGGATTGAATCTACTTGGAATTAGATCAATCACTCTGTCAGTTGACGGTAGGTTGGGAGAAAGTTGATGGTAACTGGTTGGAATTTTTTGATATGGAATAGTAAGGTTTTCCAACAATGTTGAGGCTTCATCCATGTGAGGGAAAATGTGAGTTTGATGACTCCCTTTGCATAACCTACAAGGAAACCTAACTTTACCATTTTTCCCAAGAACCTTACTATCACTGGTTGATGGATCAACAGTAAGTTGATGGGATTTTTCTGACCATACTTCTAAGACCTTTGGAATACCAGGACAATTGATAAGGAAGTGGTCACCCTTACAAAGCTTGCAAGGTAATTTGGGTTTATGATGCATGTTGGAGGTTTCCTCAACATTATTAAGACTTACAGCCATGGTTGGTTGGTTGACTTCTTTCTTATCTTGCTTCTTCTTCTTCTTCCCTTTCTTCTTCTTCTTAGTCACCTGGTTACTAGCGTCAAGGATTTTACCAAGCGAAGAGGAAGAAAGGGATGAAGACATATTAGGCAAAGAAGGTAAAGGGTCAACATGAGGTTGTTGATGTTGAGATGGTGAACTCTGTTGAGGTGAAGCATTCGGTTCAGGTGGAATAATTGGAGTATTTAGGGCCAACGAAGTTGAAAATAACCATATCGGTAAACCTATTGTAAATGCAGGTAATGACAATGTAGCCATATAAGGAGGACCAAAATTTCCAAAGCAAGGAAAATTAATAGGAGTCTCAGTAAGAGGGGTTCCTTGGTTGGTAAATTCCGGAACATTTGCCATTATATTTAACTTCAGTGAATTTTATTAACAATTTAAAACTAAAATTAACAATTCATAATTCACGCCTAAAAATTAAAAATTCACAATTCACACCTATGGTCTCTAAAAGTAAAAACAAAAAAATGAACACGCGCTATCAAATCTAGGAGTCAAACCACACACAAACAATAGATTCCCACACTAAAAACACTAGTTGGTGATGAAATCCAACATCGTAGAATTTTAATGCAGAAATAGTGGTTGGAATAGTTACCCCGACAACCTGCTTAATGAAACAGACCAGTGCAAATTTCTCCACTTAAACCATCTCGAGTGAAGATAACCCTCCAGAGAGTCCAAGTGAGTCTATCCGATGTCTGCTCCAGGTACAGTGGGATCTTCCCTCCACCATCACCTTGGGAAAGAATCCTAAAGTTTATGGCCACTAAGGTCACTAACGGGAACAAATATATCTGGGGGAACAGTCTACGATCTGATACACATGCAAGGGAAGAGTAACAAAGCTCAATCCCTTTGAAGGCTCCTTGACATAATCCAAGGTTTACCGACAAGTGACCCCAGGCTCCTCGACAATTGTCAATCTGAGGTTTATTGTTGTTAATACGTGTATATCTTCTATCGTTTCCAATGAGGAAGGATTTATTACCTCATTGGTTCAGATATGATATCGTGCTTGATTCCTTTAGAAGGAGCTTCCCAGAGCATACATGCTACTATTGGAATTTTCCTACTGCAAGATCGACTACTTTTTTATTTTACTGTCTTGGAGAGTTAACTAAAACCTATTCCAAGACACTAGCCTGAGCTATGTTGGTGGAAATAACCCTAAAATGTAAAAATTTCTAGATGAATTTTAATTAAACGTTGTGTTATTTGGGTTGTTATTACTCAAAGGGTAAATGGATATGAAACTAATGGTGTTATGACCCGATCCAAAACTGAATGCAATTGAATATGATAATATAATCTTTTCAATTCGATGAATCCTAACTAAAGTAAGGAGAGAGTTTCCATTCACTTGCAACAATGCAAAAAATTAATCAATAAGAGAAAATATAACAAATTCTCTAATGCACTAATTTCATCAAGAAAAACTAATGCTAATCAATTCCAAAAAATTTTATTTTTATGTTTTTAAAACAAGCATAAAAACATGTAAATTCAAATCAAAGAAACTGATCTAAATCTACAATTGATTTTTCCATAATGTAAACTATGTAGTTGTAATCTATGCACAATTCACATGAAAACTATGCAAATGTAATCTATGCACATTTTTCATTCATATTCTGAAAATGAGAATTATAATCAAGCAAATGTGATCTATGAAAGAGAATTCTCAAACACAAGATGATTCTAATGTAATCTAAGAACCAATCAAGTGTAAGTAAAGAAAATTGGTTGAGAGTTCCAAAGATAAAAATAAATAAAAACACTCAAAGGCAATTAACACTTGGACACAATTGCAAAAACAAAAGCAAAAAGATGAAAAATTGTTAAGAGACTGAGACAAACCTTGAAGTAATGACCAAAGGAAATCAAATTAAGAATTTCTCCAAAAAATAAACTCAAAACACCCAATTAACTTAACGGAGACTGATGAGATTGTAAAATTGCTGAAAAGAAATTCACGCAAGGCTTTTGACAGTCAAGACAAGTCTGGGGAAATACAGAGAATCATGTAAGCTGGTTCCAGAAAAGAGAAAAGTAAATGTTTCAAAAATTTTCTTGGGTCCACAGGTTTCAGTATAAAAAGGTGTGGTACCACAATGTTTACACAGAGAAACTGCGGAGGTTACCGCACTGTTTTCAAAGAAAAAGTGCGGAGACCAGAAAAAATTAAGAAAAATAAAAAATTCTAAAGTAATTTTCAGGGATTCTACTGAAATAATTGCCCAACCCAATGTAGACTAATCAAAATCAGAAAAATACTTTCATAAGTCAAACTCAAAAATAAAAAATAAAACTAAGTTCATGATTCCCTAGTGGAGTCGCCATTTTGTTAGGCGGATAAATTGTTCTTGCTGACAAGAAAGATCTCCCTAGTATCACAAGGATAGCTAGAAAAAAACAGGACAATTGTAAACTACTTTCTCTAAATTATATATGATTTAGAATTTTCTATGATGAAGAAAGGACCTACTTGTGATCCAATGCTAGTTGAATTCTTCTTTCCCGTCTCTCCAAGAAGTCACCTCTTAAGATCTGCAAACAAAGACATGGAAGAGAATCAAAAGCACCTGCAACATATACTAATTCACAGATCACAAATCTATCTTAATGATCAAGGAATTTAAGAAATAAGTCATTCAAGTAAACACATAAACAACTTATTGAAAAAACAAGATCCAATTGTATCATCTTTAAATAAAATAAGGAATCTTACAACCGCGTTCGCCTTGATGTCGTACAGATCCTTCCAGGGTCTGGAACAAGCGTTTTCCTTTGGTCTGACAAGCCCTTCCACTCTTTGAACCAGACTAACTACGAGTATGTAATCGTTCTCGCAGCTAGCAAAAAGAGTATGTTTCTTCAGCAATTCCCTTCTCTATTGTAGCTACCAAGTACAAAGCAAGTACTAAGTGTATACAAAATGTATAGAGAAGTTTTACATATATCAGCATCCACCCTTGAGACTGAACCAAAGCTTCAATTTATAGGAGAAGGAAAGTGGTTACAGCTCTAAAATGGAAGGGATAGAGTCCCCTTATCAAGAGATTAAGTTCCAAAATCCAAGGAATAGGCTCCTTTTATGAAGGAATGAATGTTCATGATAATGGATGGAGTAAGGCTTTTACTGGATAATGCCTTCTAGAAGCTTCCAACTGGGAGAATATTCGACCAGCTAGGCTTCTAGAATTTACTTTCGCCTTCGATTTACCTTTTACAGAGGTCTGCACTTTTAATGAAGAAAACGTGCGGTCGGCTCCGCAGTTTTTCGAGCAAAAGGATGCGGTGCCGCATGTAAAGCTAAGGAAAAGTGCGGTACCAATATTTTTATGATTTTTACAAGATTTTCTCCAAATTCAAGACTTGGTTTAGGAACTTTAGGGTTGTAGACTTCTAAGGGAGCATTATATAGGTGTTGATAAACCCATGTAGACAATAAAATTTCATGGTGACAAAATAATGTGTAACACACTGACATGCATAACAAATGAATATACAACCAAAATCCATTCATGACAAACACATCCCACATAAACATCATCAACTTATACATACCAACACAATTGCAATAGTGACCATCACCATGCATAAATAGCAAGCACATATACAACCTACATGCATGCATGATAACCACATTCTTCCCATCTAGTCCAAGGGTTGAACCATTCTTTGATACTAGTCTGTAGTATCATATATCACACAAAGATAAATGGAACCAAACACCACCCAAAGAGAATGAAACTCATTATGATACCACCCTATGGTATCAGATATTACCCAAAGAGAGTGAAACCATGCTCTGATACCACTCTGCGATATCAAATATTACCCAAAGAGAGTGTAACCATGCTCTGATACCAACATGTAATGCCCTCCTTCCAAATTTACCTAAGCTAACCATTCCACCGGGGTAAACATGTGACAAATGGTTACTATGATATGGTTCAACTCCCCAATTAGTATTAAGGAAGTGGAACTGACATGACAATACCAATCTAACCTTCCACGGATGTTATAGAACCTTAAGGAGCCAACCAACCCCTTTAGCTGTCCAACCCCTGAGAGAACTTTATTTTCACTTCTCTAGAGCCTCAGTCTCTCCCATGACAAGGCATGCATGCAGTGTGAACATACAGTCAGTCGCTCCTAGATCAAGGCATCCATGCGACTGTGGCCTTTTTCAGTAATTTTTGTACCAGCGACCCCAGATTCTAAGCCACTATTTCAGGGCTAGGACTCATGCCACTTCCCATAACTTCACGAAACTACCAGAAATGATAAATAACATTGAAACAAGGTTACTAATGCAAACACCTGAACAAGGACTTGACCTGACCCCCACTAGCCATGACATACATTTCGTCAAACATATCATAAACATGTAATCTATAGGTCATAAAAATATATCTGAGCATAGAGATTTCATACTTATCTAAGAATCATCAAGGAGGACCAAGATCTCTTGCCAATAGCTGCAATTTTATCTATTAGTTCATTCATTCATTAACATTTCATATACTAACTAAAACATGATGAGAGCCATAACTTAAGTCTGTCATAAACCATGTTCATGACCAGCATATAACCAGAAAAATAACAATGCTAAAACAACCATCAATATCACATACTAAGCAATACATTTACCCATCAAATACAATAGGAAAAGAGCTCGTATTAACATATTCAAGGTGCAACCACTTCTGGGACTTCTACGTACCACCTGACCATAAATTGGGTTGAACCAAATCTTTCTTTCACCCAATCACCCCCGCGTCATAGTCCAAGCATGAATGTGGGATCTCATGGAATAAACCAAGAAAACCAAACCAAGGCTTCCATAGGCCAAACCAACTCAAGCCTAAATCATTTACTCCACCTCACAATCATACATCACTAACTATCGCCAGATCGGTTCTCTACCCAAGTTGTCCAAGGCTTCCAGGACTAGTAATTCAACCCACAGTTGTCATCGAGCTTCCAGATTGTTTTTCCAACCAGGGCTTCTAGGATTAGTAACTCTACCCACCAATGGCTTCCAGATCGTTTCTCCAACCAAGGCTTCCAAGACTAGTAACTCAACCCAAGTTGTTACAAGGCTTCCAAAGCATTTGTCCAACCAAGGCTTCAAAGAACTAGTAACTCAACCCATAGCGAGAAGGAACATGAGCACCAATTAGAAAACAAAGGTAAACACACAACACCATGGCTATCCAAGAAATGGAAAGGCTAGGAAAAACCATTGTCAATCTAGGCAATCCTCCATGCCAATGACAGATCATGACCAAGAAACCACATGCATGTGCCATGCATGCCCAAACTAGCAAGGAAATCATGCATGAAACTTGGTACCTACAATAAAAATCCATTGTAGTTTTTGATCCCGATGTCCTCTTGTGCTTTCTTGTTTTTCCTTTGCCTTCTTGCTCCAAATCCCAATTATTCCACACTCCTTCAAGAGTGCTCCAAGAAAAATCTAAGTGTCCAAGAGTATGTGAGAGAGAGAGATAGAATGAGAGCTTCAAAAATGAACTGAAAAAAGTCTCAACTGACCAAAAGCTATGAACTGGTCCTTATAAACTTTTTTATAAATGAGGCCTCTAGTTTCTTCATGTTCCTTCAATTTTCCTCACATGCAATTATGTGACCTTTCACCTTCATTTTCTCCTATTTTCCATTATTTCCATAAATAAAATGCTAATTAATGTCTCCTTGTCTTTTCAAAGCCTTTTCTAATGTCTTTTCCAATTTCCTTATCCATAATAAACTGAAATGAACACCCACTAGGATATTTTTCCCAAAATTTATCTTGGAATATGTGTCCCATGACCTTGGTATTATATTTTTTACCTGGAAATTAAACCAGGGTTGTTACACCTAGTTAAGGCCATCCATAATACTAGCAAGGATTGTGTTGTGTATTGAAGGACAGTTGAGTCCTACTCAAGCAGAGAAAGGTTGGCAGAAGAAGTGGTAGATATTATACCTAGGGGAATAGTTCTATAAGGGAAAATCAAAGAGAGACCTCAAGTAGGTTGAGAGCTGAAGCCATAGGAGGGTATGTTTTGTGTATGGAACGGTAGTCGAGGGAAACAAGAGTTTAGCCATAGTTTGATTCAGCCTAAGGAGAAGGAGTCACAAGGTGAACAGAGCAGGTTTAGGGCCTATGAAACTTGGATAAGGCTAGCCGTGGGGATAAAAGGACCCGTGAAGGTGATCCGAGATCTATAGGAGGGTTAATCAAGGGTTAAAGTATGGTATGTTAAGTAAAGGAAGACCTAACAGTAGGGATTTTGTTGTTAGTATAATATAGAAGTCTAAAGGAATAATTCCTTTGTGAGTAGCCATTAGACAGTGTCAAAAGGATTTGATAATTGTGTGAATATTGGAGGCAAATGACCACCAAGAACAATATAGAAAGAGGACAGAAAGCATTGAAGGAAAAGGACCACTACAACAAGTCAAGTTATTTTTCTTTGTATTTATTGGGAAGATTGGGGGTCTAAAGGATTAGACCTCAAGCCCTAATTGTATTTTTTTGTATATTATGTATACTAGTTTGTATCAGGGTTTCTTAAGGATTCTGATCCCTAGTACGTGAACCCTAATGTTTTCTTATTAATGGGCTAATGAGAAACAATATTTGGGCCAATATTCCTTTTGTATTTTTATTGATTTCATTGTTCTCATATTTCTGTTGTGCTAAGTGCTTTTGTGTTGGGCTTCTCTAGTGTGTTGTGTTCCTAGCTGGGGCACATACCAGACCTAGAAAGCATGGAAATTTCAACACTTTGAGAGTTGGATACTTCTAAAACCATTCATATTTAGGTTCAAATGGAGTAGTGATTGGAGGGTTATTTTTATGGTAGGATTTGGAAAAATTAACATAGACATGACACCAATTCTAGGCTTTTTAGCAATGATTCTAGGTTTTTGTACCAAACCCTTTGGAAGATCAGCCTTAGCACCTATTTTGGCACATACATACATCCCAAAATTTTACTTATGATTCATCAAGGTATGCATACTCCTAATTTCCTTTAAAGCTTCATCATCCCAAAAGCCAATGGAAGGAATAAAAAATAAACCCACACAAAAACCATTGTTGGAATTTCCTCCTCGAGGTCAAAGTTTAGTGATGAATGATTAGAGTATAAACCATTAAGGAAAAGGATATGGAGACCCCCCTACAGATTCCATATGTTTATTCTTTGTGTTTAAACAAAGAAGAATATAATCCTTTACCAAAATAAAATTGACTTATCACACCCTAGATGAAAGGAATTCAATGTATTTAATCCACCATTTTAGAGTCATTGAGCTCCATTGAGAACCATTGAATTTTCCTTTGAGAATATGTTTTTGCAAAGATAAAATCCTTGTCGGAAAGGGTGCCCAATGTAACCAAGAGAAAAGTTCACTTAGATATTTATATAAATTGCAAAGGCAACCCACTTACAATCAACCTGGACTATTTTGCAATAAAATCAACCAAAGCTTTGAAGGTCATTGTTTGGGCAAAGGGATGGATGGGGAAGACAAAGCCCCCCTCAAAGGAAAACGTAGGCAATGAACAAGAGGCAATGAGCATAAATCCTAGCAAAGGAAGCTCAAGAAAATTTATTAATTCCTTTCAAATGTTTTTTTCTCTATACTCGTAGTAGAAAAATAAAACAAAATGATGTACATTTTTTGTTAAATCGAACAAACAAATATAGACCAACTTTCAAAAATTATAAAATTTTCACACTATGCCCATTTCATTATATCCATTTAGTTATGGCCTAAAGGTTGGAATCGAGTATGTGAGTATGCAAATTTCCATAGTAGGAATTCATATTGTTTCTATTTATTCTAGATTTATTATGTAGAATATATGAAATAATGAATGTTTTGGGTGGATGCTCCTGCAAAAAATAACGATTCAAAGGTTGATAGATGTTAAGCCCTTGTGTATGTGAGACGGGAAGTGTTTTAACCCTCAAAGTTGATTTTACTTAAACTATCATCAAAGGGACTTAAAACATGCTTGACAAAACAAATTAGTTTAAGTGGACGCTAACAAGATACTTTAGCTTTATTAGACAATAGGATGATATAATATTTCTCTATAGCTCCATATTCAAACCTATGTTGAAATTATGTTGAAGCAATAATAAAGGTTGCACCAATTACATTTTTTATAGACTTGAGCTTATTATGAGGTGACAAATATTCTCACAAGTTCAAAATTTATAGATATTTTTAATTAAAGATATTTTTTCTTTATTTATCACATTTTTTTTTCATTGCAATTTTTTCCTTATTTGGGACTTGTTACCACTTAAATCAGCAGGGGACCTAAAAGAGACTCTTAAAATGGAAACTGTTAGGTCGGGGGAAACGATGGAGACTTAGTCCACTATCACCAGAGTTAAGACTCCCTACTCTTTATGGGATTTCACTGATGGGAGGAGACATGGTATTAGGAATTCTCTTATAAATTATGGATCAAAAAATAGATATGAAGTGAACTTAATGACCCTTTCCTTAGGATAGGATTGAGAATGGAGGTTGCTTACTCTTTAAGCAAGGTACAAGATTTTCTAGGAAAGAAGGTGAGGACTTGAGGGTTAGGTTGGAGGAGTATGACTTGAAAAGGAGTTTCTCGATCCCTAAAGTCCTTATATAAATTGTATTCAAGAGTTTTCCTTGATGAATTGTCTTTGATAAGAAATGGGACTACACGGGGCCAAGTGGACCTAGCTTAGGTTAAGGGGAGGGAGTTTAGCGACCGATGATATTATTAACCTAAACAAGGCAGGGGAAGGGATCAAAACAATATTTTTCACTTAAAGGTGTCAGTTTGATCATGTGAGGTGCTAGCCTTGGGAACACCAAGGAAAATTTTGATCTCAAACCTAGGGCTTAGAATATATCGCAATCCCACCCTAGGAATTTCTTCAAATTTGGAGGAGACCTAGAGGACACACCAGCGCAGTAGGGGCTAGGAGATCAAACTTTTTATAGGGTTTCTTTGTCAAGAAATTGATGCCCTAGGTGGCCAAGCATGCATAGACCTATAAAAGAGAGAATAAAGGTGAATAAATAGGTTTAACGTGACCACATTTTAATAGATCAGTGCCTAATTCTTCTTTGGGATATGGAGTCAAGGATAACTATGAAGCTGAATCTCGTCTCTTGTTCAAGGAGCTTGTCAAAGTCAACTTTGTCCAATGTTAGGGTAATAGAAGAAAAGTTACCTTAAAATCGTTTATACTTTGTTGCAAATGGATAAGGGTTGTCGACGTAACTTTGAACTCTATGACAATTCGTGTTGAATTTTGCAACAAGAAACAGTGAAATTGTCATCCAGAAATAACATGACAGCACCTACACTAGTGTGGGACCACGGGTCATGTAGTGATGGGTCCTAGCGATACATTAGTGTGAAATTCAATTTATTTAATAAATTGGATATGTGTAAAATTTAATTATCCCTTAATTAAATTGGACAATAAAATGTAATATTATCTCATAATCACTTGTAATAGCTAACTGAGTGTGATAAACTCATTTAGCTCATGAATTTAGATTTGAGGGTGTTTTGTGAGGCATGCAGAGTAATTATGTGTGTTAGAGTTCAAGTTGCAGTTAAGTGCATGAGCAATCAGTTAACTCAGTTAGGTGAGTTAAAGTTAGCTGAACTAGTTGTAATTGTTTGTTGAACTAGTGAGAGATCAAGTGAATTAAATCATATTTAATTCACAATCAGTGATCTGCCATGCAACTAATGATTTACTATTAATAGATGCATGCATGTCAGTTCCAGTGGAGACCCAGTTGAGACAAAGGTTAAAGGGAAGTTAACTATCAGTTGTGATATTAGCAGACTACCCAGATGTAGTTAAAACATCACAGGATGCCCATGATACTCAGTGCAGTTTAGGAAGGATAACATTCCTAAATAATAGGGATTGCATTCCTCATGAATTGCATGAGCAAGGAAGGTTGTTTAGAGACTGAGAATTGGCTAAGTGCTGGCCAATTTTTTCCAGGACATTGTGAAACGATCAAGGGAGTGCAGCAGACTCTTGTGAGAAGATTGCATTGTATTGTTTCATTATTCCATGGTGAATATACAATAGAAGATAGAGGGGTTTTGAGCAGTAAGCTTTCCCCGGGAAAATATTTGTGTTGTGGTTTGATTTTCTTCTTTCTTTACTTGTTGTGATTGCCAATCGTGTTTATTTTCTGCAACTGATTTTTAGAAGGATTCAGTATCTAGCTTTAGTACATTGCTTGATTGGATTGAATCTATTGATATACATATGTTTGTATAATTTCTACATGGTATCAGAGCACAGGAAATCACTATAGTGGATGAGAAGTTGAGTTTGTGACTGAACAGAATTTGAATTTGCAAAATACATTCTTGGTGCGACGAGCGATTCATGATCGAAATGGATTTCAATGGCTTGAGATTGGAGTAAGCACTCGAGGGCAGATCTAACTATACTGCATGGAAAGACATGATGGAGGTAGTACTGGAAGACAATGGGTTGAAATAATTCATTAACAATGATGTTCCCAAATTCGTTGTAGCAGATGTTGTAAATCTTGATGCTTGGCAAAAGAAGGTTGCAAAGTCAAGGAGGATCTTATTAGAGGGAGTACGAGACCACATTGTCTCAAGTCTTCATGGAAAGGCACTGAAGGATAAACTCAAGAAAATCAAAATGGAGAAAGGTGACACCATGACGAAATATTTAACAAAGTTTGTCCAGTGTGAGGATGAGCTTGGGAGCATCGACATTACTGTCAGTGATGATGACTTGGTGAGCCTAGCTCTTCTAGGACTTCCCAAGAGTTGGCATAGTTATCAGGACTCTATCAATGGAAGGGAAAAGCTTCCAGATTGGGAACGACTTCGGTCGGATTTGGTGCAAGAAGAATTCAGGCAAAATACCAGGGATAGATCTTCATCTAAGAATGATGATGAAGAAGATTTTTCCTTGGCTTCCAAGGCAAAGAAGGGAAAATGAAAGAAATTTCATTCCAAATCTAAGTCTGGAAAATATGGCAAGAAGCGAGACATGTCCAGAGTGAAGTTTTTTCACTGTCATGAGCATGGACATTATGCCACTAATTGTCCACAAAAGAAGAAGAAAAATAAGGCTTCAAGATCTGCAGCTGGTGAGGCTGTGGACTCGCAATTTGATCTTGACTTCTCGCTCATTGCATGCATGGTTTCAAGTGCAATGGGATCAGTGTGGTACTTGGATAGTAGTGCTTCCTTTCACATGACAGGAGACAAAGAAATTTTCAGTAGCTTGGAGGAGAAGGACCTCTAGATGCATATAAAAATGGGTGATGATGGACCGTATAGTGCTACCAGGATTGGTACATTTACCTTCTAGAGACATTCAAGCAAGCCCTTTCAATTAAAATATGTAATGCATGTACCAGGCTTGAATAAAAATTTGGTCTCAGTCGCAATGTTGGAGGATAGAGGCTATGATGTTGTTTTCAGGGAGGGAAAAGCTTTCCTGTGACACAAAATAGTAGGACAAGCCAAGAATATTAGGATTTGAGTTAATAATCTCTATAAACTTGATGTAGATGGTTGCACATCATTGATGGGAAAAGCAGACAAAGTGGTGAGCAGAGATGAGGGTGAGTTATGGCACAAGAGATTGGTCCATCTACACCACGAAGCTTTGAAGTGTTGGGAAAAATACTGAGAGGGGGGGGTGAATCAGTATTTACTGCATAATCAAATCTTTTTACTTTTCATTCCTTAAAACCCATACGCTACTTTCCTTCAGTAAACTAGCGTATATACGCGGATCCCCTTTATGAAACTTGCGTATACACAGATATCTAGATATGTCATTAAATATTCACTTAAACCATTCCATCATTTATTCATCAGATATTCAATAAGCAGTAAACATGTGCAGTAAGAACAAAATAAAGCATCACACATGAACACCAGGATTTTTAGGTGGAAACCCAAATCGGGAGAAAACCACCGCTGCAGTTGCTCAGCCTTCAATATTTTATTATAGAGAAAAACATCTTACAACATATGTGCTGGCGCAGACTTGACCAGCACGCAGGCACCCACCTGCGCTCGTTTACCAGCCTCTCCTGGAAGGGAGCTACGACCCTCTGACTCGTTTACCAGCCTCTCCTGGAAGGGAGCTACGACCCCCCGATCTCGTTTACCAGCCTCACCTGGAAGGGAGCTACGACCCCCTGACTGAAGGCTACAACCCTCAGCACCTCCTTGGACCACGTTTCATCAATTTTCACACTGGATCCAACAACTTCAATAGAACACCACTTGCAGGCCACATTTCATCATATTTTCATACTGGACCCTTTCCATACTTTTAAGCACAAACATACATCACCAATAGATACATATCAACACAGATCAGATAGCAGAAACACAGCAGAACAGATCAGATATTTCATACCCCTTGCTTCAGAAAACCCTAGTTTGCATACGCGCTTTCCCTTTACTGATGTCGCGTATATACGCGCTTATGTTCACACAAACCAGCGTATACCTCTGTATGTATTTCATTGTGCATACGCGCTTTCTCTTCACTGAAGCCGCGTATATACGCGCTTCCTCCGCGGCGAAGTAGCGTATAGATCTTCAATCATTATGAAGCAGCATACTTCTTCAGATCAGATATTCAGTTCAGATTCAATTCTTTAGTTCAGACAGATGTTCGCCTCATCACAGATCTAATCACTCCATAAACAGATCTAGCAGATACAAATACATTTCAGATCTAGACATCCCGCTTCATCATTTCTTCATAGGTGCATCATAGATTCAGATCTATCATCAAACCTTTACCCTTTCCATACAGATATACTTCATAGAGAAGTATTCATTCAAGCTCAGACATCTTGCTCTCACAATCATGATTTGCACAACGAATTTCTTCTCCTTATATAGGTTTATCCTTTTTCAATACCACGGGCCAAAGCAATACCATGAGCCTTCAATACCACGGGCCAAAGCAATACCATGAGCCTTCAATACCATGAACCAAATCAATACCATGAGTCTTCAATACCACGGGCCCCTGTTTTGCACTTTTTGAGCGCTTTTTCCCATACGCGACTTGGAACGTTCTTTTTCGCGTGCATACGCGACTTCCCTTAGACAGATCCGCGTATTCCTTGAAACATACTCTTTTCATCATAGATTTAGCACTTGCTGACTTCTTTTCTTCACTGCCTTCTGTACACACTGCAGATACATCAGATTTACTTTGTCAAGAACATATTCTATCAAGCACAACTTCATCAAGTAAGTTGTCATCTTCTTCATCAAGTGAGTTGCCATTCAATGACAACACTTAGCATCATATTGCTAACTAACTTCATATCACATCAGACACTCAGCATCATATTGCTAACAAACATCATATCACATCAGATTTACATCGTTTACCAAGTCCATCAAGTCAAGAATAACTTCATCAGGTGTATTGCCATCAAGGACAACACATGTCAACAGTCACATGTCTTCATCTTCATTCAGTGGGTTGCCATCAAGGACAACAATCTGCATCATATTTCCAACAATCTCCCCCTTTGGACTTGATGGCAACCATGATGGTGTTTGGTTACCACAACAGATAAGTATATTGACACCATGTCACTCTCCCAATTCTTTGACACCATTATCTGCATTCAAACACCATGTCAATCTCCCCCTTTGACATCAAGGGCAAAGGGCGGATCAAAACTAGTGAAAGGGCGGATCAAAACCAGCGGATCAAAACCAACACACTCTCCCCCTTTGACATCAAGGGCAACGGGCAGATCAAAACCAACATACTCACCCCCTTTTCTCCTCATGTAGAAGAAGCGTTCTGCAGATCTGATGTATACTGAAGTGACCAAGCTCCCCCTGAGTTCATGCTGAATCTTCAAACATATTTTCAATGAAGTACATGACCCTATGAAGTTTCTATCACCAATGACTCATACTTACATCAAATATCCAACTAAGTGGATTTACATATGAGACTCAAGTACCCAATCAAGTGGGTTTACAAATTTGACTCAGCTACCCAACCAAGTGGGTTTACAAACATGACTCAGCTACCCAACCAAGTGGGTTTACAAATTGACAAGTCCTTACATGACTGAATATTACAAGTTTACAACATGGGTCTCAACCAGACCTTTTCATCAAAGTACAAATATGAATTTTCATAATTAATACCAAAAATACCTCAAGAGAGATCATATATCAGAACCACCATAATGCCAGCAATGTATTATACTCAGCAAAACTAATGCTCCTCCTGAATCTGTGGAACCAAGCAATCTTTCCAAATGACTAAGGCTCCCCCTTAGTTTGTGCATCCTGAAAACTTCCACCAACAAATCATCAAGGCATCTTCATCAAAACATTAGAAACAGAATTATGAGAACTGGAACACCACCAGAGATACCAAACAGTATCAAAGATACCAAACAGCACTGCAGCTGTGCTGAAGAGAGCTGAACCAATCAAAAATTGCCAGCAACCAAACATACGCGGTTTTCTGTGCAGGAACTCGCGTATATACGCGACTGTGTTTCAGGAAACCCGCGTATCCACTACCATCTTCTATATTTTGACCAGATCTGATCCTGTGTGAAGAAAAGACAGTGTTCAACTTCTTTCTGAGATATTTGACTACTTCCCTGGACTGCAGATAGATTGAACAGTGTAGTTGTGTTTTCAAGCGTCATCCAACGGTTGTAGCATAAGCACATTAGTAACCAAGCCTTCAGATTATTTGTAGCATCAATACAATCTTTCCAAGGGAGATTATCATATCAGAACAGCATCTTCACATCAGAGTCAAGCAATCATCCATGTGGTCCAATATCACCATGATCTTCAATATTTAACATGAAGGAACATATGTAGGAAAAGGATCTCAACCATAGTAACAAACTCTGCATGATCTATTCTTATTTCTGAATCAAACGACATCCAACTCATCCATGTGTGAGCACAAAAGATACTTATCAGCAACCAGGGCTCAAAATCTCATCATAATAATCCATGTACCAATTCATCATCATTTGAGCATGAGTATCACAAAGACCAAAGAATAAGAAATCATATTGCCAACAATGCACTCATCAACCTGCTACTCCCCCTAGACCAGTTCTCCTTCTTAACTTGTGCAACCTGAAAACGTTCATCAGCAAGTCATCAGCAACAATCTCTGCATGGGCTACCCTTATCTCCGAATTATAGGAATTTCATCTCAACAATGAATACTCTTCATCAACAAGCAAACAGGACTCATCCACAATTTTCAACACAAGAAACCATGTATCGTTTCCTCATTATTTAGAACTGAGAAACTAAGCTGAAATTGAGTCAATAATACAGTTATTAACAGTCAGACTGATGCTCCCCCTGAGCCTCTGCTCCAGATCTTTAGCTAGCATATAAATTCTCTTA